>CAUYUJ010016294.1:292656-427656 GCA_963575745.1 Prorocentrum cordatum
CAGCACTTGGAACTTGGGAGCTTCTGCGAGCTTCTGGGAGCATAGCTGGGGGCTTCTGGATCTTGGGAGCTTCTGGGAGCTTCTGGGAGCTGCTGGGAGCTTCTGAAAGCTTCTGGGAGCTTCTGCGAGCAGCTGGGAGCTTCTGGAACCGGCTGGGAGCTTCTGGGAGCTTCTGAGAGCTTCTGGGGGCTTCTGGAGCTTCTGGGAGCTGCTGACAGCTTCTACGGTACAACCCAACAGATAACCGATGCAACCGAATAGCCGATATAGCACAAGGCAAATGTGAGTAAGAGAATCACGCACATAGAAATAACGAGTCCAAGTGTCTTGGAGCATAACATAGAGTAGGACAACATAGCATGGCATAACAAAAAACACGCTAGGCATAGGCATAGCATGGGCATAGGCCACCGCCTTCGCTTGCCCAAACATTGAATCGGCGTCGGAGTCCGCATCGCATAGCATAGCACAGCACCTTGGAAACTTGGGATCTTCCTGCGAGCTTCTGGGAGCATAGCTGGGAGGCTTCTTTGGCACTTGGGAGCTTCTGGGAGCTTCTGGGAGCTGCTGGGAGCTTCTGACAGCTTCTGGGAGCTTCCTGGCGAGCAGCTGGGAGCTTCTTCTGAACCGGCTGGGAAGCGCCCTTCTCGGGTATCTGAAGAGCTTTCTTGGGGCCGCTGGAGCTTCTGGGAGCTGCTGACAGCTTCTAACGGTACAAACCCAACAGATAACCGATGCAACCGAATAGCCGATATAGCAACAAGGCAAATGTGAGTAGAGAATCACGCACATAGAAATAACGAGTCCAAGTTTCTTGGAGCACAACATTGAGTAGGACAACATAGCATGGCATAACAAAAAACAGCATTGCATAGCATAGCATGGCATAGCATAGCATAAGCTTCCCAAACATTGAGGCTCATGGAGTCGCATCGCATAGCATAGCACAGCACTTGGAACTTGGGAGCTTCTGCGAGCTTCTGGGAGCATAGCTGGGGGCTTCTGGAACTTGGGAGCTTCTGGGAGCTTCTGGGAGCTGCTGGGAGCTTCTGAAAGCTTCTGGGAGCTTCTGCGAGCAGCTGGGAGCTTCTGGAACCGGCTGGGAGCTTCTGGGAGCTTCTGAGAGCTTCTGGGGGCTTCTGGAGCTTCTGGGAGCTGCTGACAGCTTCTACGGTACAACCCAACAGATAACCGATGCAACCGAATAGCCGATATAGCACAAGGCAAATGTGAGTAAGAGAATCACGCACATAGAAATAACGAGTCCAAGTTTCTTGGAGCATAACATAGAGTAGGACAACATAGCATGGCATAACAAAAAACAGCATTGCATAGCATAGCATGGCATAGCATAGCATAAGCTTCCCAAACATTGAGGCTCATGGAGTCGCATCGCATAGCATAGCACAGCACTTGGAACTTGGGAGCTTCTGCGAGCTTCTGGGAGCATAGCTGGGGGCTTCTGGAACTTGGGAGCTTCTGGGAGCTTCTGGGAGCTGCTGGGAGCTTCTGAAAGCTTCTGGGAGCTTCTGCGAGCAGCTGGGAGCTTCTGGAACCGGCTGGGAGCTTCTGGGAGCTTCTGAGAGCTTCTGGGGGCTTCTGGAGCTTCTGGGAGCTGCTGACAGCTTCTACGGTACAACCCAACAGATAACCGATGCAACCGAATAGCCGATATAGCACAAGGCAAATGTGAGTAAGAGAATCACGCACATAGAAATAACGAGTCCAAGTTTCTTGGAGCATAACATAGAGTAGGACAACATAGCATGGCATAACAAAAAACAGCATTGCATAGCATAGCATGGCATAGCATAGCATAAGCTTCCCAAACATTGAGGCTCATGGAGTCGCATCGCATAGCATAGCACAGCACTTGGAACTTGGGAGCTTCTGCGAGCTTCTGGGAGCATAGCTGGGGGCTTCTGGAACTTGGGAGCTTCTGGGAGCTTCTGGGAGCTGCTGGGAGCTTCTGAAAGCTTCTGGGAGCTTCTGCGAGCAGCTGGGAGCTTCTGGAACCGGCTGGGAGCTTCTGGGAGCTTCTGAGAGCTTCTGGGGGCTTCTGGAGCTTCTGGGAGCTGCTGACAGCTTCTACGGTACAACCCAACAGATAACCGATGCAACCGAATAGCCGATATAGCACAAGGCAAATGTGAGTAAGAGAATCACGCACATAGAAATAACGAGTCCAAGTTTCTTGGAGCACAACATTGAGTAGGACAACATAGCATGGCATGACAAAAAACAGCATTACATAGCATAGCATGGCATAGCATAGCATAAGCTTCCCAAACATTGAGGCTCATGGAGTCGCATCGCATAGCATAGCACAGCACTTGGAACTTGGGAGCTTCTGCGAGCTTCTGGGAGCATAGCTGGGGGCTTCTGGAACTTGGGAGCTTCTGGGAGCTTCTGGGAGCTGCTGGGAGCTTCTGAAAGCTTCTGGGAGCTTCTGCGAGCAGCTGGGAGCTTCTGGAACCGGCTGGGAGCTTCTGGGAGCTTCTGAGAGCTTCTGGGGGCTTCTGGAGCTTCTGGGAGCTGCTGACAGCTTCTACGGAACTGGGAGCTTCTGGGAGCACCTGGGCGCCCTTGGAAGCTTCGGGGAGCGCCTGCGAGCTTTTGGCAGCGCCTGAAGCTTCTCGCTGATTCTAAGCTTCTGGGAACTTCTGAGAGCTTCGGGAGGCTTCTGGCTGTTTCTGGAGCAGCTGCAAGTTTCTGGGACCGTCTGGGAGCTTCTAGGAGCTTATGGACGCTTCTGGACGCTTCTGGGGGCATCTGGGAGCAGCTGTGAGCTTCTGGGTGCGCCTGAGCTTCTGGAGGGCCTGGGAACTTCTGGCTGCTTCTGGGAACTTCTGGAACTTCTGAGAGCTTCTGGGATTCTATAAGCTGCTGACAGTTTCTGGGAGCAACTGGGAGCTGTTGGGACCGTCTGGGAGCTTCTGGGAGCTTCTGGGAGCAGCTGGGAGCTTCTGGAGCCGTCTGGAAGCTTCTGGGAGCTTCTGCAAGCTTCTGCAGACTTCTGGGAACTTCTGGGAGCACCTGCGAGCGGGTCGTAAAGATCCCCATAGCAGGCTCGATCCAGGAGTGCGCCTGGGAACACGCATGATCAGGAAATAATATGTTTTGCATAGGATTATGGGTGGTTTACAGCGGGTCGTAGAGATCTCCATAGCAGGCTCGATCCAGGGGCGCGCCTGGGAGCTCGCATGATCAGTTTATATATGTTTTGCATAGGATTGTGGGGGTGGACGTGAAGATCCGCATAGCAGGCTCGATCCAGGAGTGCGCCTGGGAGCACGCACGATCAGGAAATAGTATGTTTTGCATAAGATTATGGGTGGTTTACATAGCGGGTCGTAAAGATCCCCATAGCAGGCTCGATCCAGGGGCGCGCCTGGGAGCACGCATGATCAGTTTATAGTATCTTTTGCATAGGATTGTGGGGGTTGACGTGAAGATCCGCATAGCAGGCTCGATCCAGGAGTTCGGATCGGAAATCGGGACGCAAGAGGGTTCAGGATTTCAAGTTTAATAATAATAGAGATTAGAGATCTAACAGGGCAAGGCCAGGAATACCTACCTGCGTAGGCACTCACCTGCGGTGGCTATCACTCCCCCCCGCATCTCCGCCCCCACATAAAGATCATCTCTCCTCTAATGTTATACCGCGGTTGTAGCATATGTTTCATATGTTCTGATGATATCGCTGCTGAAAAACATTGAAAACACATTGTGTTTCAAAAGGTTTCGCCATGATCGCGCGGCCGCCGCGCGCGTGCGCACTTTGTCGTATTTTTTGCAATGGAATATGAGCATGGACACATCTTGCAAGAGCAGAATGTTCAGTTTATATTTTTTACAATATAAAACCCGGGTTTACATACGGGTTCGCGAACCGGGCCGGGCACTTGGCATTGTAAAAATACGGTTTTCTGATCGCATGATCAGGATATAGTATTTTTTGCAATGGATAGAACGGGTTCGCGACCACGGTCGGGCACTTTGTATTGTAAAACATATGGTTTTCTGATCGCATGATCAGGAAATGTTATTTTTTGCAGAGGAGAAAGGCCGACTTACATAGCGACCGGTTTTGAAGGCTTTAGGATTTAATAATTATAAGGATTAGGGAGTTAGGGTCCACTAGCCCAAACTTGCAGCCCACTTGACCGTGTCCCTCCCACCCACCCATGACCCAAGACATATTGATCTCGATGCGGTATCAACACGCGACTCGCAAAACGACGACGAGGACGACACCGATGAGGACGACGTTTATATTGTTTTCAAAACGACGACGACGCGGCCGCGCAAAGACACCTGGGACGCGGCTGCAACGGCGATGCGGCCCGCGCGCGTGACGACGCGATTTGGGGGACGACGCTCATGCAGCGGTGCATCGCTGGCGGCGTTCGCAGGGTGCTGGCGGCCGCCGAGAGGCAAGCGCGGCGCGCACTGGCACTGGTCCCAGCCAGGCGCGCGGGGGACGACGCTCATGCAGCGGTGCATCGCTGGCGGCGCTCGCAGGGCATTCACGGCGCGCCTGGCACTGGTCCCGGCCAAGCGCGCGGGGGGGCTTCGGAGCGGGCAGCCACGGGTGCGCGGGGGATCTCACGGCGCGAGGAGGCCGTGCGAATCGTCAACCCCGCGGCCGAGCGGCGCCTGACCGGCCGCGGCGCCGGTGCTGCGGGCCGCGACGGGATTTGCAGATCCTCCCAGAACGCCATTCCTGGCGCTCCGAGGGCAAGGATCTGCGCGAGGGGTGCGCCAAAATGGGGGGGGCGGCCGAAGGGGGGGCTGTAGGGCCGCGGAAGGGGCTTTAGGATTTAAATCTTTATAGGCTCTTAGTTTTTAGTTTTTAGTATTTAGGCTTTAGGGTTAGGGTTAGGGTTCGGGTTAGGGTTAGGGTTAGGGTTAGGGTTCGGGTTCGGGTTCGGGTTAGGGTTTACGGTTAGGGTTTAGGGTTTACACAACGTATTAGCGTCTGCGGGTGTCGCAACGGTATCAATTGGTGCCCGCCAGTCGGCTTGGCTACGATCCCTTGTAAAACACGCGGGGTTCGCGTCGCGACGGCAAGATTTCGGGCCTGCCGATGCCGCGATCCTTCGTAAAACACGTCGGATTCGCGTCGCGCGCTGCGCGCGTTCTTGGGAACACTTGGGAGCACCTGGGAGCGCCTAGGAGCGCCTGGGAGCGTGCCGGGAGCGTGCCGGGAGCGCCTGGGAGCGCCCGGGAGCGTGCCGGGAGCGCCCGGGAGCGCCTGCGCTTGGGAACGCTTGGGAGCGTGCCGGAAGCGTTTATCAGAGCGCCTGGGAGCCCCCGCCTAGGAGCGCTTCGGGGCGCCTGGGAGCGTGCTGGGAGCGCTTGCGAGCGCCTGGGAGCGTGCCGGGAGCGCCTGCGAGCGCCTGGGAGCGTGCCGGCGCGCTGTTCCGGAGCCGCATCCGCTCGCGCCGGCTCGCTCGGAGCGTCGGATATGGCTGGCGCGCCCATCAGGCGCTCGCGCAAGCTTGCGCCGGGCTCGCCTACATCGTTCGGCATGGTATCGTTTCATTGTCTTTCGCAATGGCACCGTTCGAGCTTGCTCAATACGTGGTGTTTTTCGTCTTGAGGGTTTAGGGTTTAGGGTTTAGGGTTTAGGGCTTCTCTTAGCGCAGCGGCCGACAGTCCAGGCAATGCTGCCCCCTTGGGCAAGCTTGATTGGGGGGGGCGGTTAGCCGACCCGAGCAAGCTTGCCGAAGGGAGCAGGAGGTGCAACATCTTCCCACCCCCGGCCGCACGGCCGGCAACCTCCCAAACTAAAGCCTTTTAGGGTTTAGGGCCGTTGGCCCTTAAATTCCCAAATGCGTTCCAAGCGCTCCCAGGCGCTCCCTTGCGCCCCCTGGCGATCCCAGGCGCTCCCAGGCGCTCCCAGGCGCCCCCAGGCGTTCCCAGGCGTTCCCAGGCGCTCCCAGGCGCCTCAAATGCTTCCAGGCGCTCCTTGGCGTTCCCAAACGCTCCCAAGCGCTGCCGGCACGCTCCCAGGCGCTCCCAGGCGCTTCCCCGGCGCTCCCGGCGCGTTCCGAAGCGCCCCCAAGCGTGCCCGAGCGGTTCCAAGCGATCCCAGGCGCTCCCAGGCGCTCCCACTTGGAAGGGAGGCCGGCTTGGTAAGCCTTACAAGCGGTTGCGCCCTTTACGCTCTCTTACAGCGGGTTGCTACATATTTGATAACTTGTTCGCTAAACCTTCCTAACCGTGATAGCGAATCAATTTACATCGGGTTGCTAGTGCGTTTACTATCGCGTTACCAAGGGTTAGCTAAATCCGCCGGTGGGGTTGAACGGGTTAGCTAAGCCCCGCTAAGTAGGTTAGCTAACCCCCTAATCAAGTTAGTAACTCCAGCGGAGCATTTTTTTGCGTTCATGGGGGAGAAATAATGCTACGAGGTTGGACGCGTAACGAATTCCAGGCTGCGGCGGGTCACGTCGACCCCCCACTAAAATACAAATCGAAGCTATGATCGCCGAAAAATTCGCCAGACCCACCACGCGTGGCCGCCGAGGCGCGGTCAAAATGGATCGGGCTGCCGCCTAAAACGGCGACCTATCGTATCGTACGAGGGATCACAAGGCCTGGGCCCCTGGCGATAAAAGTGGGGCGGCGGAGTTGACGCTAGCCGTGATCTGCGTCGGGGGTCCTAGGGGGGACAGGGGGAGGGGAGAGGAGGAACGGAGCAGACGCTTTTCATTTCGGCACATCCTCACACGTTTCGTTGCCACATAGGTAGCTCCACGGAAGGCCCAAGTGTGCATGTTCACATGCGTCCCAGCATATAATTTCGGCACTCCCCTCACACGCTTCGACAGAGGATGGAGGGGGGGAATACCTGAAAAGGGGGAGGGCTAATCCACTCCCAGGTGGTGGGGGAGGAGGACCGTAGTTTTCGTGCTATGCTTTACTCCACCAGCGCCAGGGGATGAAGTACAGTTAAGACAGCGTCGTTGCCACAAACGGTCAACACTTCAATCAAATCAACCAAGTCCGCAAACATAGGCTCACCTGACTTTGTCCACGTGCTGTGCCAAGGCTTCTTTGTCAGGCACCTGAAAGGCTGAACTGCAGCGCGCGGCGCAGAATTCGTCGACGCAAAGAAAATCACCCGAGCAACGATCCAACCCGCAGTGGATATGAGAGCCACGAAATCACGAACCCACGCAACATCGAATTCGTTAAACCTGGCTTTGCCAGATGCTTGGTGGTCTGTTGCTCTGAACACGTCTGTTAAAAACTTGCACAACTTCTTATTCGGCGCAGTCGGCGCTACCAATCCTACAGCAAGTCTAGCCAAGGTGCGTCGTGCAAGTTGAAAAAACTCTCTGCCACAACTTCTCGGATCACGGCCTTTGTGTCTTTCTGATGGTCTTCTCCAATTTGGAGCATTGATTTATGTTTGCGCTCTAGCGGCAGCGTGTGGGGCGACCACCCCCATTTCGCCACGTAGGCTGAATGGTGCAAGATCGCATGGTGTTTCCACAACGCCCCGTCTGTGCCGAAAGCCTTTTCAGAGGCTCGAAGGAAATCCTCAGTGGCCCGCGCAATTGCCTCGCTTGAAATGCCCAATTTAGCCGTACTCCAATGGAATTGTACGAGCGTACAACATGTGATAATCGCCTCGCATTCATCATTGTGCAACCCACTGGGAAGGATCCTGGTTCTGAAGAAATGTGCTATCGGGAGATGCATGCTCAGCGCCTCGGAAGCGCTGCAACTCCAATACGCCTTCTTCCAATTAGAGTCGGCCCGCTTTTCTTTCCACATGTCAATGCCTGCGACGCCCTTGCTTGATATTCGCCTCGGCCACGTGAAAGACTCCATGAATTTAAGGACGTGCGACGGTTTGAAGCCAGAGAAGCTAATCGCCCATAAGGCCAGACATCGTGTTTGTTGAAATATGCCCTGGAGCAGATTGTGAACCCAATCGTAAACGTTTTGCAGCGGCGGGTCCAGGACTTCTCTCAGCTTACGATTGTGCAACATATTGAAGCCAGAATGCGCCCAACCACGGCGCTGTTCTTTATCTTCGAACAGCCCCTTGTTCATTGCAGGCTTAGACATGGCAAGATCGTCGGTTATGTGCAGCACCATGGCCTTTGTTGTAGGCTCGCGTTCTCGAAGAGAAAAGACCTTGGAGTAATCTTTGAGATGGGCAGCCCCCTCGGGTTCACCAGCAGCAAGCCAGTTCTTGTTGACGATGTTGCAGCAGCGCAGGCAGCATTTCGTCCCCCCGCTCCCTTTGCAGAGCCAAACGCTGTGGAGCGCTGACTCATCGCCCAGCATGATGCTGAACACCGCGTGCAGCCTGAACCCGCTCCCGTCACCGTAGTCCACGTTTACGCCAGCATGCTCCAAATCGTGGCCATCTGGATTGAACATACGAAGTAAGACTGCACCCATGAGCTGCGCCATCCCAGCCTCGCAGTCCTGGATGTCCACGGTTCTGACGCAGCCGACGCAGAGCCAAGCGTCCTCTTTGCAAAGGACTGCCGCGCCCAGCTCAAGAAACGACATGTACAGATTTTGCGTGGCCCTCTTATTCCACTGTTTGAGCTTATTACCAGGTTTGGCCTCGTCGCTGTAAACAATGATGTCCCATGGTGATTGCAACGAACAAGGCGCCTTTGCGCGCGCTTTCTCGAGGCAACAACGCCACCTGTTACATTTTCCTAGTGCGTGCAAGTATGGCACTGAATCTGCTATCTCGACATCCAAGGCCTTCCCTTGTTTGGTAGTTAGCTGTATTGTGCACATGACAGGTCCATACATTGTGTTTTGGAGCGATCGGTGGCCGCCTCAGGGCCTCAAGGACTCTCTTAAGCAGTCTCGGAAACCATACAAGACAGCCTTGAGGCCTCTTGGGGAACGTAGTTAGGCAATAATGGAACAGATTGGTGCCATCTTGGGTCGTCTCGTTTGGCTGTGTTAGGCCATACTCAGGCATTGATGCAGTATTGGCAAGAGTGGCAGGCGCATGGGCAGCAGGACTATCAAGAGCAGGAGCAACGTGAGCAGCAGGAGTTGCAGGAGCAGGAGCAGCAGGAGTGGCAGGATTGACAAGGAGGGGACAGGAAGAGGAGGACGCGTAGGAGGATGAGGGAAGGATGGCATAGGAGGAGGGGTGGGAGGAGGAAGGGTGGATGAGGAGGAGAAACCAAAAACAACAACAATTTTCAAAATCAAAAATTGCCGTCGGTCAAAACCGACAACAATTTCAAACATCAAAAATTGCAGTCGGGAGGAGGGGGATGAGAAGATGCATGATGATTCGGTCATGGTGAATGATCATGTGGGTGACTCGATTGTGTTTACTCTCAATCTTGTATACCTGGTTGAATACCAAACGTGATGTGCAAATGCGCACATTCGGCACAGCTGGCAAGCTGTCCAACCTAAGACAGATTGCATACCCATATGCTGTGTTGCACAGGAAGAGTGCCCACTGAATGCAAGCAGCACACACAAGCTCTAGGCCGAAGCAAGATCTTTGTATGCTTTGATGATGTTCAGAGCTTCGCTGAACGATTTGTCGGGGGAGTCACCGCACGGCACACACTTCTCAGCCCCACGCTTTGCGATGTTGGGCCAGACCCTCCAGCCGCCCTTTGAATTTGAGTGCGAAACCCTACCGCCTAGATACTCCACGGACCCACTCTCAGGCATCGGGGGGCGCTTGGTCACAGTATGCGTCGAAGCAGCTGGCCTCTTGCCGACAAACGTGTTGACCGAACCGCCGCTCCTGCCTGCGCCTCTGCCCCGACCGCGGCCCCTGCCGCTCGTGGCTGCGCCCCTGCCAGCAACGGCCGCGGCGACAGCGCCGCCTTTGTTGCTTGACTCATTGCCGTCATCATCGTCTGACGCATCGGACTTGTCGCCCTTCTCAGCAGCCTTGGCAGCCTTGGCAACTGCCAGCGCCTTCGCCTCAGCGGTCGAGCTCGCGAGCTTGTCCTTCTTCGCCTTGGCCTTGCGAAGGAGCTCCTCGTACTCAGCCTCAATGGCTTTAATCTTCTTCTCAGCTTCAGCAACTTCATCTGTTGAAGACTTGGCCCCGTCGAACTCGCTGAGCGCTGTGCCAAACGCTGGTCTCTGTGCACTTGGTGCAGGTGCCTCGGCCTTGTGCTGCCCGAGTGGCGCTGTCGGAGGAGGCGCGGTCGGGCTGACAGCGCCGCCGCTGCTGCTCGCGCCAGCGGGGCTCGCGCCGGCGGGGTTCGCGCCAGCAACGGAACGCGCAGGATGCTGCATCGGAAGTTGGAAAGTGCGGGGCTGCTGCGCACGCTGGTCAGGCGAGACCCACTCGATGGCCAGTGGCTGAGATGCCCAAGGCAGACCAGCAGCTGGAACCATCGACATCTGCTGGAAAGCTTGCTGTGGTGTCAGGCCTTGCTCCATTGCTGCGGACATGAAGTCCTTGACGGGCATGTTGCCGAATGATCCAGCCGCACCAGCAACCATCGGCGTTCCACGCGTTTTCGGCAAGAGGTACTTCACGTGCTTCCGTGAAGACCTGCAGCTCGTCAAGTCCCTCACGACGAAGAAGTTACCGACCGCCTGCGCGACTGGAGGGTCCGACGGGTCTGGGAACATAGCCTCGAACACAGCTTCTGGAAGGTCGTGTGGGTTCGCGGGGTACTCCTTGACGAGAGGTAAGTCGGTCTCGGTCAGTAGAGCTGCGCGCGTCGTCTTGAACGACTTCGTCAACTTGCCAACCTCGTCGAACAGCTGCATGGCAGTCACGTCCTCGGACCAAGCATACATGGCGAGCATGGCGATGACGTCAGCACACGCTGGAGCGCTCGGTTTGGTCAGACCACCGAGCCTCATGCGTTCGATGACAGTCTGTATCTTAACTCCATCGTTGAATGGCGTAGTAGGGTCGCTGAAGATGTTGAAGTCCGTCTGTGTGAAGTAGTTCAGCACGTTTGAAGTATTCTCTTTCTTCGCAGAGAGTGCTTGGAACTCGTGGGGGCCAAGCTTTTCGGGCTTGAAGCTACGAGTGAGTGTCTCCTCAACGGCGTCACTCAACGCGTGTTTCTGTGGTTCAGAGAACGCTGTCAATGAAATCGACTCAAGCAACGTCTTAGCACCCTCACTGTCAACCGTAACGGAAATCGATTTGATCATTTGAACTATTGAAGAACACAGTGATGCACGGAGCCTGTCAGCCCTGACAGCGTCTCTGCGAAGCTGAGCCTGTGTGTTGATCAAGGTTCCAGCGTCCCTGAGCTCATTAATGATCTTCTGGATGCTAGCCATTCTTACTCGTCACGACTATGTAAGTGACACGCGGTGAGCGATGAAACCACCTGCGCGCGAGCCCAAATGGCTACGCCTGAAAGCATATAACTTGTATATGTGAGGGATTGCTTTGTGTGAAGTAATGCGCCATTCCGAACCACATACATATGATATATTCCAAATGCACATGTATTTGTGGTAACTCAACGCACAAATTCAATATATTGATCCATGTTCTGGCTCACCGCAGAGGTTCAGTCACAGTGGAAAGTCGATCCCTTCTTGACCGAGGGAAGACCACGAACGAGGCGGAGGAGGAGGAGGGAGGATGCTGGGGGAGGAGGATGAGGAGGGAGGAATGATGATGAGGAGTGGGTGGGAGGCTGAGAGAGAATGATTAGGATATCAACGGCAATTTCTTATTTTCGAAATGTGCGTCGATGAGAACCGACGACGCTTTTTGATTTTGAAAATTGACGTCGTCCCGTATCGACAGCACTTTTTGATTTTAGAAAGTGGCGGTGGTCCGGACCAACGTGGAATTCTAAATTCAAAAATTGCCGTTGGTTTCAAATATCAGCACCACAGGTGGTTCGTGGACCGAATTAGAAGCGCATCGAGTGGTTCTGGACACCTTTGGGAGCCCTTTGGGCCGTCTTAGTGCCATCTTGGAGCCGTCTTTGGGGCCCTCTTGAGCTCTCTTGGAGCCGTCTTGAAACCCGTTTGAGGTATCGTGGGCCGTCTTGGGGCCATCGTGGGCATCTCCTGGATGGCAGAAGATGGCCTCAAGAGGGCCCTTCGGTCCACCCGACGTGCGGTATTTATTAGAAACTACATACCTCCATCTTGGGCGGCTATCTTGGGCAGTCTTGGAAGCGTCTTGGGCAGTCCTGGGGCCATTTCGGACCCCCTTGGGCCGTCTTGGGGCCATCTTGGAGCAGTCTTGGGGGCATCTTGGGTCGTCATGAGGCCATTTCGGAGGCCTCTCGGTCGATCTTCGGGCTGTATTGGGGGCCTCCCGGGTTCTTGTGCCGTCGGAAGGCCGAAACTGCGCGAAGTACAGAAAACACAATTCCCAGCGATGGTTTTGAAAAAAAAGTCAACTTGGACAATTCACTTTTTTCCCAAAGCCTTCGCTGGGAGTGGCGTTTTCTGTAAAAATGCTACATGTGTCCTTGGCGCCGTCTTGGGCTTTTTTGGGTCCCCTTGGGCCCCTCTTGGAGCCGTCTTAGGACCCTCTTGGGCACTCTTGGAGCCGTCTTCCTCATTGTGACGATGCCTGTTGTTTTAATCGCTGGCTACGCCTGGCTCGAGGAACTCCACGGCGCGCATCGCGCGTAGCAAAACAGCTTGCACGCACAACAGCTCAAGCCTGACAGAATATCAACTGAAAGTGAAACTTCAACACACGGGCTCGACATCTGCATCTTCACCGCCGCACTCCTTCCCGACATCGCAAGTTGATTCACGTGCTGACACCTTGCGCCTCTTCTCGTCACCCTTGGTGTACGTTCGCTTATCTGGCTCACTGATCTCCGTTGCACGGATGAACAACCATTTCAGGACATTGGCATCGAGCGAGACCATAGCCTTAGTTGGCTTGACGTTCAATGGCATGTGTGTGTACCTCGCGGATCTATTCCCCCGCCTTGGTCAGGAAAGCTGGGAGCACGACGTCCACGATCGAGCTCGACGTGCCCTCTTGGAGGTGCTGCAACGCCTTCTCCTGGGTCCTCCTGCGGTAATGTGATTGCTGACCTCCGCGAGTGTTTGTAGCGCCGAGCTCCTCTTTGCTGGCTTCCTCCTGGAGCTTGCACAACTCGGTAATGAGGACAGAAGCACGGGCTGAGTACGTTCTCTTGTTCACTAGCCAAGACTGCATCATCTTATCGCCTCGCTTCAGCTCGACGAAGTTTCTCCCTCCGACCGCCCGCGCAGGCACGCCGCACCAATCGGGGTGAGTGTTGACAGGAGAACTGATAGTCACAGTCGCAGTGAATGTGATATCTTTCATCACTGAAGTATGGAAGGGAACTGGTTCCGACATCGAAACAGTGAAGTACACCTGATACGGAAATCTGAATGAACGCAATATGCTTTGAGCCAAAACGGCTATGCACACGCGCACGCACACACGCACGCACGGCGGGAGGAAAAGAAGGATGAAGGAGGAGGACGAGGATGAAGAGCAGCAGCAGGAGCTTGAGTGGAAACAATGGGAGGAGCAGGAGGACCAGGGAAAGGCGAGGAAGGAAAATGAGGTGGGCGACAACATTGAGCAATGCCTCGGATCTTGAAAAAGGACCGCGCTGGGGCGAGAGCGCCATTCTGAACGACGGGAGCCCTCACCCAAGATGCCCAAGGCCCCAAGATGCCCTTAAGGCCCCAAATACAGCCAGCCAGCCAACCAACAACCCAACCAACCTCTGGCCGTGCTACGCGAATTGTATGCGAGGCCCCAAGACACCTAAGGCCCCAAGATGCCTAAGGCCCTAAAATGTCCAGAAGGCAAAAAATACAGCCAACCAGCCAGCAAGCCACCCAAACAACCTCTGGCCGTGCCACGCGAAGCGTATGCGAGTCCCCAAGACGCTTAAGGCCCCAAGATGCCTAAGGCCCCAAGATGCTCCTTAGCCCCCTGGGCCCTGAAAGGCCGAAGACCTCGGAGGACCCCGAGGCACGCGGGGCACCCAGGCCCTCAGGGGCCGTCGCCCATTCCAGCGCACCCCTCACACGGATCGTGGAGTCTGGACGTGAAGGGCCGAAGGCCTATGGATAAGGGATCCGTTGAAAGGGGGTAGTTCTTTCTGTACCCCCTTCCCCCCTCATCCTCCTGTCTGCTTCGCCTCTCATGTTTTGCATGTACCGCTGCACGCCAAAAGGGCTTCGCAGCGTGACGGGGCAGCGTCGTCGCTTCGGCCTATGCCGCAATCCACACGCGCAGTCGCAACGGCTGTAAAGGAACCAATTAGCGGCGGGACCGCTTCGCTGGCGAGCCGATTTCACTAGACGGTGTCTCGTGAGGAACTGGGACGCCCTGGTACAGCATCTCGCCCTCCTTTACCTTTCGGTGGTTCTTCAGCATGGGCAGCTTGACCTCCATCTCATCTGCGTCATCGCCAGTCTTGAGATGCAAGTTGATCTTGTGGGTCATCCAAACCGTAGTGAGGTTGGGCTGCCACACTTGGTTTGCAAACGGAACACACCAAAATGGTGATACGAAATTCTGATTATCGCCCTTGCCGACCGCGAACTGCGGCATGAGGTGGAAAATCGTGCGAGGTACCCGCACTAATTCACCCAAATCGATTGCCCTATCTGGGGCCTTCTGGTCTGGCAAACGGGTCTTAATGAGTTGTGTCGCTGGCACAAGCGTGATCTCGCCTGCTTTGAAATCCCGTTTCGCAACCACAGCGTAAGGGTTGTGGTACACTTTCAAGTCGTGGTTGATGTGGTTCCAATGAGCATTCTCGCTCAGAGCGCTGAGGACGATGGTGATCTGCGCCTTCATGCAATCAAGTGCCCAGCCCCAGTTCGTCTCGGGAACCACGCTGGTGACGTCGACCTCCTCCTGCGGCTTACTGGTAGACACGCACCAGAGGTCCTTGAGGTTGGCCAACATTACGGATTTATCCTCCAACAAGCTTTCGTGCACGCCAGTCGGGGAGAGGATGGCCGTGGCGACGCCCAAATCTTTCACGGTCCACAAGTTGCACTGGCATTCAGGATCAGGTTTTTTCAATTTGACCACAGCACCAAGCTTGAACCCAAGCTGCATCATCTGAAACGCGGGTGACCTGGCATCTTGCAACTGCTGCAGCGCCAAGTGTTTCGCCTGCTCGGGCGCTTCGGGTTTGCTCTCGACGGTCGAGACGTTCCCCGAGGACGCAGAGGCAACCTCGGAAGTCAAATTACAAAACAACAATCCTCCTTCCTCCTTTCCTCTATCCTCTCATCCCTCATCCCTCCTCCGTTCCGTCCCTTCCCTCCGAGGGAGGAGGAGGAGGAGGAGGGGGAGGAGGAGGAGGGAGGAGGGGGGAGGAGGAGGGTGGAGGAGGAGGCGGGGGAGGGATGAGGAGGGAGGAGAAGGGTGGAGGAGGAGGCGGAGGAGGAGAGAGAGAGAGAGATAGACAGACAGAGAGAGAGAGAGATAGGAAGAGGAGGATTTTTTCATGTGCTACGATCACCTTGGCGACTTGCTTCGCGCCGATCCTGTGGCGCGGGAGGAAGGGGTTGTCGATCGCAATGCCCGTAATGGCAGCCAAGTCGTCGACGAAGACTTGGAAGGCAGCGTCCAGGGACTTGTGCTCCACGCCCTCCTTGCTGGCCTTACCCTTTTTCATAAGGAACAGCGCCAGCCGAATGTCGTGCTGGCCCGTCAACTCAAGCTTCTTGATGTTGTCGAGCCCGTAGTTGTCGCACGTGGTGCGGGCCTGCTCCATCGTGCTCTCGGCCCGCTGCACGTCGTCGTGGATGGACTTCGCAGTCAGCTTCGACAGGTCAGCATCCTTCAGCAAACACGCCCCATTGTCAATCACCTTCTCGATGGGGGAATCCATCTGCGCGAGCAGCGCTGCAACTCGGATCCTCATCGGCGGAACCACTGATTTCGGCCAGCTCAGCGACGCCAGCTTGTCGAAGAAGACGCCGCCGACGTGGCCGAAGGAAACGCCAGCTCCGCGCGGCGCTTGACGCTGACAGACGACGATTTTTGAATTTAAAAATTGCCGTTGGGCCTGACCAGCGGCATTTTTTGATTTTGAAAATTGCAGTCGGTCCAGACCGACGGCACTTTTTGATTTTAGAAAACTGTTGGTGCGTTTAGTTCCTCCTCCTCCTCCTCCGCCTCCTCCGCCCCCTCCTTCTCCTCCTCCTCCCCCCCCCCTCCCCCTCCCACTCATCCCACTCATCATCATCACCCGTGTCCGCCCCCATCTTCCTGGCCTTGAACAGCGCCGCCTTCATGTCGCGAGCCTCCTCCACCAACCCCCTCGGGACAACGCTGGCGAACTTCTTCAAGGACTGTGCCCATGCTGCCCAGAACGGGTTCGTGAGCAACGCGCCATCGACCGCGGCCTGCCACGCCAGCTCGTCGTCCTGCACATTGAGCTCCTCCACATGCTGTTTGAACGTCGAGTGCATGGTCAGCAAGCCCTCGAGCTCCGAGACCTCAGACGTGTCCACGCGGTTCAACGCCGCGTAACCAATCTGGATGACCTCTGGGAAGGCCTTGATGACTTCAAAACTGACCACGGTCCATTCCAGCCCCCTGGAAAGCGCTGTGTTCAGGCTCGGCCACTTGGTGATGAGGAACTGCGAATCCAAAGAGCCGCTGGGCGCGATGGTCTCATCGGTGCATGGCAAGGCGGCCTGGATGGCGCGCAGAGTCACGTTGGAGCGCGTGCCGCCGAAGGAAGCCAATTCCATCTTCTCGCAAGGTGGGAGGCCGCACTTCATGCTGTGCTCTTCATTCCAAGAAATCCAGCCGCCGCACGCATCATCAGCGGTCGGAACCTCCACGGCGAACGCGCCCTGGCAGGCTCGCGGGCAGCTCCAGCCAGCCCTGCAGTGCTTGCCGAGGTTCGACAAGCTCTTCTGCACCTTGGAGTCCTCCTCCACCTCCTCCTCTTTCTCCTCCTCCACCCCCTCCTACACCTCCTCATCTACCCTGGCACCTCGTAGCCCAAGCCGCCGCGATTCTGCGGCGAAGCGCCGACCCTGGTCGGCGCGACCGTGGTGACCCGCAGGAGCTCCTTCTTGCCACCGAGGATCCCGAGGATGCTGTCCCAAGCCTTGACCACCTCCGCGTCCTGCTTGAACCGACAGATGACCTGCCGCAAGTCGCCGCTGACCTCCCGCAGGGCCTGCCCCGCGGCTGGCATGGTTGCAAAAGCGCCAGGCCGATCGGAGCGAAGGCGAATTTGAGCCAAAACGGCGATGCGAACGACGACGCCAGGCAGCCCCAAGATGCCCCAGGCCACAGGAGGCACCAGGAGGCACCTGCAGGAGGCACCAGGAGGCGTCAGGAAGCCCCAGGAGGCCCCAGGACTTTCCAGGACTTGCCAGGAACTCACAGGAAGTTCCAGAAAGCGCCAGGAAGTCCCAGGATGCCCCAGGAAACGCCAAGGGAGCTCAGGGTGCCCCAGGAGGCTCCAAAATTTCCCAAGAGACCCCAGGAGTTCCCAGGAGCCGCCTAAAGCCCCTCAGGAGGCCGAAGGAGGCTTCAGGAAGCCCCCCCTACAGGCCACTATGAGGCCCCAGGAAGCCCCAGGATGCATCAGAGAGCCATATGAGGCCCCAAGAGCCCCAGGAAGTCCCAGGAGGCCCCAGGAGGCTCCAGGAGGTTGCTAATCTTCTTAGCTAAGCCGCTAACTCACTTAGCTAACCTGATTAGCTGACTAGCTTAGCGGCTTAACCTAAGGATGTTAGCAACCCTTGCAAGTCACGTGCTAACACGTTGCCAATCGACGTCCGCAATATACCTAACGCAATGTATTCATTTAGCTATGTCGTCTATCATGATATAGGCATGCGGTGGCGTTGGTAACGACTTGTATAACGAACCCTAAGCCGCTAATGCGTTGCAGCAGTGATAAGCACGTTGTAAAAGTTATCAAGATGTTATTGGGAAGTTGCTAAAGAGTTGGTAGAAGTTGCCAGAGGCTTAGCAAGTTGTTATAACGACGACAAGTGTTAGCAAACCCGGCACCCTTCCAAGCAGGCGCCCCCAGGCGCTCCCAGGCGCTCCAAGGCGCTCCCAGGCGCGTTCCCAGGCGCGTTCCCAGGCGCTCCCAGCCGCTTCCAGGCGCTCCTTGGGGCTCCCAAGCGCTCCCGGCACGCTCCTAGGCGCTCCCTGGCGCTCCCAGGCGCTCCCAGGCGTTCCCAGGCGCTCCCAGGCGCTCCCAAGCGCTCCCAGGCGCTCCCAGGCGCTCCCAGGCGTCCCCGGCGCTCACAAGAAAAGGTTTTTGGGTTTAGGGTGTTATATTTGTTGAGGATCAGGGGAGGTTTAGCATTGAAGCGCGAATCCCCAAAAGAGGGGGAGGGCAGCAGCAAAGGCTGCCAAGGCGACCCACTCGGGCAACATGCTCAAGCATCTCAGAGATGCCCTGTCTCTCGTAGACGGCGACGGTGATGCGCGGTGGGGTGGGCAGAAGCACGACGAGGTGCTTGGGAATTTAGGGTGTAGGGTCTAACAGGCTTGGCCACGATTACAACTTGCCCACGAACCCACCTGCGGTGGCCGTCAATCCCACCCGCAAGCCACCCCAACATAAAGATCATCTCTCCCCTCGTGAGATGAGCATCGAATACAGCGTCGACGACGAGGACAACGACGACGGCGACGACGGATGTGCGATCCCCTTGGCACGCGATTGCTGCAACGGGCGGGACGAGTCGGGTCGGGCGGAAGAGGTTCTGCACGCATGCGCAGGAAACGCTAGTCGGTAGAATCGGTGGATCGGGTCGCAACGGAAGGCACTTTGTATTGTAAAATACATAGGATTCTGCACGCATGCGCAGAATGTGCTATCTGTTTCAGTAGACGGAGCGGGCTTACATAAGAGGGGCGCATAGGATTCTGGGTGATTTACATAGCGGGTCGTAAAGATCCCCATAGCAGGTTCGATCCAGGAGTGCGCCTGGGAGCAGGCATGATCAGGAAATAATATGTTTTGCATCGGATTGTGGGTGGTTTACATAGCGGGTCGTAAAGATCCCCATAGCAGGCTCGATCCAGGAGTGCGCCTGGGAGCACGCATGATCAGGAAATAATATGTTTTGCATAGGTTTGTGGGGGGGGTACATAGCGGGTCGTAAAGATCCTCATAGCAGGCTCGATCCAGGAGTTCGGATCACGGTTGGGACGCATGGGGTCTGGGTGATTCGGGTTTAATAAATATAGGGTTGAAGATTCAGGGTTTAGGGTTTAGGGCTTCTCCTAGCGCAGCGGCCGACAGTCCAGGCAATGCTGCCCCCCCTTCGGCAAGCATGATTGGGGGGCGGTTAGCCGACCCGAGCAAGCTTGGCGAAGGGAGCAGGAGGTGCAACATCTTCCCACCCCCGGCCGCATGGCCGGCGACCTCCCAAACTAAAACCTTTTAGGGTTTAGGGCCGCTGGCCCCTAAATTCCCAAATGGCTCCAAGCGCTCCCAGGCGCTCCCTGGCGCTCCCAGGCGCTCCCAGGCGCCCCCAGGCGCTCCCCGGCGCTCCCCGGCGCTCCCTGGCGCGCCCAGGCGCTCCCAGGCGCTCCCAGGCGCGTCCAGGCGCTCCCAGGCGCTCCCAGGCGCTCCCAGGCGCTCCCCGGCGCTCCCCGGCGTCGCAGGCGCTCCCAGGCGTCCCAGTCGCTCCCAGGCGCTCCCAGGCGCTCCCCGGAGCTCCCAGGCGCTCCCCAGCGCTTCCAGGCGCTCCTTGGCGTTCCCAAGCGCTTCCAAGCGCTCCCAGGCGCTCCCAGGCGCTCCCGGGCGCTCCCAGACGCCCCCAGGCGCTCCCAGGCGCTCCCAAGTGCGCCCAGAAGCGCTTAGAGCGCCCCACACGTGTTTTTACGTGTCGGAGAAGTAGGAACCCGACCCGAGGACGAAAGGTCCCCGGGTTTAGGGTGTTATATTTTTTGAGGATCAGGAGGAGTTTATTTTTGAATCGCGACTCCCAAGGGGCAGCCTACGGCTGCATGGGCGACCCACTCTGGCAACCCGCTGAAGTATCTCAGAGATGCCCTGTCTCTCGTAGACGGCGACGGTGATGCGCGGTGGGGTGGGCAGAAGCACAACGAGGTGCTTGGGAATTTAGGGTTTAGGGTTTAGGGTGTTGCCCGCCAAGCGGTGTGGGCGCGCGCACGCATCCCACCCCCGCATCAAGATTGTTGGGGGTGGGATGCTGTGTGCGCGCTCGTGCTGCTTGTCCCCCCGCCCCAATCCACCCCGGCTATTCTCTTTTAGGGTTTAGGGGCACAGAGAGTTCTTCCCCCCAGCCCCCGCTCATGGGGGTGTCGAACACCACGTCGTCCTACCTGAGAACGCGCAGGCGCTGTAACGCATTGGGGAACAGCCTCCAGGTTTAGTTCGCGCGCTGGGGAACGCCCGACCGGGCGATCTCTTCCGACTCTCGCAGGAGCGGTTCTGCGCGGTGGCGCGCGCGCAGCGGTTTGCCGGCCAACGAGGCGTCGTACCTTGTGGCCCATGTTACGCTGGCGACGCCAGAACCGCGCCTGCGCGCTCTTGTTCGATGCCCCGGCGCGCTGGCGAGCGCATATGGCGATTGAAGTAAACTTACGCAGGGCCTCAATCTCAGAAGCGATCATGGTGGGCCACGACAAAGGGGGCCAGCTCGCCGGACGCTCCGCGGCTCGCGCGCGCGCGAAGTTCCCGCGCTGACACCGCGTCGTCCTAGAGTCTCCGGGGTTCGTTCGCGCGTGGGGGGACGCCCGACCGGGCGACCTTTTCCGACTCTCGCAGGAGCGATTCTGCGCGGTGGCGCACGCGCAGCGCTTCGTCTCGGATGGTGGGAGGGGGGGCGGGCCTGGCGCCCCCTCGATGCGACGCACCAGGCAGCGCGTCGCGCGCGTCAGCCGGCCGGCCGGCCGGCAAGGTTGACGCAACGCGATCCCAAGGCAAGTGGAAGAGCACGTAGTGGCCTACAGTTGGCTCCGGGCATTCAAAATCCCGGAAATGGTGTTCTGGGAAATCCAAGAGCACGAAGTGGCCTACAGGTGGCTCCGGGCATCAAAAATGTAGCCCGGGAATTGAATTCTGGGAAGTCGAAGAGCACGAAGTGGCTTGCAGTTGGCTCCGGGCATCCAAAATGTGGCCCGGGAGTGGTGTTCTGGGAAGTCCAAGAGGACGAAGTGGTTTACAGTTGGCTCATGGGTCGGGAGGGCGGGACATTCAAGTATGGTGCGTGTACACTTGACACGCGTGAACCCTAACGGGCGGGTCGGGTCGGGCGGGCGGGCCCTAACGGGCGGGTCGGGTCGGTCGGGCGGACCCTAGCGGGCGGGTCGGGTCGGGCGGGCGGGACATTAAAGTATGGTGCGTGTGCACTTGACGCGCGTGAACCCTGACGGGCGGGTCAGGTCGGGTCGGGCGGGCGGACCCTAACGGGCGGGTCGGGTCGGGTCGGGCGGACCCTAACGGGCGGGTCGGGTCGGGCGGGCGGGACAGTAAAGTGTTGCGTGTACATTTGACACGCGTGAACCCTAACAAGCGGGTCGGGTCGGGTCGGGCGGACTCTAGGGTTCGCGGCCGCCGCGCGCGCGTGCACTTTGTCGTATTTGTTTGCAATGGAATATGAGCATGGACACATCTTGTAAGAGCAGGATGTTACGTTTATCGTATGTTTTACCATATAAAACACCGGTTTACATACCCGGCCGCAACCCGGGCCGGGCACTTTGTATTGTAAAAAATATGGTTTTCTGATCGCATGATCAGGATATAGTATTTCTTGCAAGGGGAAAGCCGGGGTCGCGACCGGGGCCGGGCACAATGTATTGTAACAAAAATATGATTTTCTGATCGCATGATCAGGATATAATATTTCTTGCAGAGGATGGAGGGGGGGTGCATAGCGGCCGGTTTAGAAGGATTTAAGGTTTAATAATTATAAGGATTAGAGATTTAGGGTTTAGGGTCAACGAGGCAAGGCGAGGAATACCTACCTGCATAGGCACTCATCTGCGGTGGCTATCAATCCCCCCCGCATCTCCACCCCCACATAAAGATCATCTCTCCTCTCATGTTCGTCCGTGGCTGCAGCATAGCATAGCATAGCTAAACAGATAGGCGCTGCGAGGCGCGCGCGGCTGCTGCGCGCAGGTGCACCGTATTTTTTGCAATGGATTATTGGCATGGACACATCTTGCAAGAGCGAAATGTTGAGTTTATATTATTTTGTACAATGGAAAGCGCACATCAGAAACGAGGAATGATCAGGATGTAATATTTTTGGCAAAGGATGGAGCATGTTGAAAGGCAGAATGTTAAGTTAATATTTTTTACAATATAAAACGCGGGTTTACATACGGGTGCGCGACCACGGCCGAGCACTTTGTATTGTAAAACATAGAGTTCTCTGATCGCATGATCAGGATATAATATTTTTTGCAATGGTTAGAGCGGGGTCGCGACCGGGGCTGGGTGGAAAGTAATGTAAACAAATATGGTTTTCTGATCGCGTGATCAGGAAATTGTATTTTGTGCATAGGAGAAAGGCCGACTTGCATAGCGGCCGCTTTTGAAGGATTTAGGGTCTAATAATTATAAGGATTAGAGATTGAAGGTTTAGGGTCCACTAGCTCAAACTTGCAGCCCACTTGACCGTGTCCCACCCACCCATGACCCAAGACATTGATCTCGATGCGGTATCAACACGCGACTCGCAAAACGACGACGAGGACGACGCCGATGACGACGACGTTGACATTGTTTTCAAAACGACGACGACGCGGCCGCGCAAAGACACTTGGGACGCGGCTGCAACGCCGATGCGGCCCGCGCGCCACGGCGCGCGGAGGCCGACGCAAGAGCGATGCGATGCGCGCACGCGCGGCGCCACAACGAGTAGCCCCACCCCCCCGCAGAAACTCACCGACGCCTTGGCGATGCATAAACCAACTCGACGCGAGGCGCGCGGAATAATTCGCTGCTGGGCGAGATCGCTGCCCGCGACGCGGCTCGCGAAGGCCGATGCATGGGCGATGCGACGCGTGCGCGTGCGAAGAACCCAGCTCGACGCGATGCGCGAGGAATAGTTCGTTGCTCGGCGAGCGCGCTCCCCGCGACGCGGCGCGCGAAGGCCGCGTCGACGAGGCGCAGCTGCGCCTTCCTCCGGGAGCTTCTCGGCGAGAGGCTCCCGGGGGAGGGGGGCTTCTGGGCGGCCGTGATCGCCCCGCCGCGCTGGCTCCGTGGCGCTTGAGCGCGCCGCGGAGTGACCGCGCGGCGGGGCGGCCATATCCGCTCGGAAACCCAGGGGGCCATGTCCAGCCTCCACGGGGCGGCCTCTGGGGAAGGGCACGGGGGCGGCTCTCAACCCGAAAGGGTCGAGGTCGCGCCCGTACCTTTCGCGAAAGACAGTGCTGACGCCATGCCTGGCATACCGAGGCCATGAACGTCTGCCACGAGTCTGGGCGAGGGGAGTACCCTCCACTTTCGCAGGCTCTCCCAGAACGCCACTCCGGGTACTCCGGGAGTTTGCAGATCCTCCCAGAACGCCATTCCTGGCGCTCCGAGGGCAAGGATCTGCGTGAGGGGTGCGTCCTGGGATTTTATCTGGCCAGAACGCCATTCCTGGCGCTCCGAGGCCAAGGATCTGCGCGAGGGGCGCACCCGGGCGCTCCGAGGGCAAGGATCTGCGTGAGGGGTGCGTCCTGGGATTTTATCGGGCCAGAACGCCATTCCTGGCGCCCCGAGGCCAAGGATCTGCGTGAGGGGCGCACCCTGGGATTTGCAGATCCTCCCAGAACGCCATGCCTGGCGCTCCGAGGGCAAGGATCTGCGTGAGGGGTGCGCCAAAATGGGGGGGGGCGGCCGAAGGAGGGACTGAAGGGCTTTTAGGATTTAAATTGTTATAGGCTCTTAGTTTTTAGGGTTCAGGGTTTAGGGTTCGGGTTAGGGTTAGGGTTAGGGGAAGGGTTGGGGTTAGGGTTTAGGGTTTAGGGTTTAGGGCTTGCATTGGCGCATGCGCGCGCTAGCTGCGATCCCCCCCACATCAAGGTTGTTGGGGGGGATCGCTGCCCAAGCCGCGCGCGCTATGAACTTGCACTCCCGCCCCAGACCACCCACAGTAAAGCCCTTTAGGGTTTAGGGTTTCTCCCCCCAACCCCCCTATCAAGGGGGGCTTTCGTGTTGTGTGCGAATGCGAATATTCCGCGGGGAGCACGACGACGCGGTTTTGGCATTGCGTTCTTGGTACGCGCGCAAAGCGCTTTGCGCAGGCGCAAGAGCCAGCGTCGTCGCATGGCCAACAATCTTTGCCGTGGGTTTAGCTGCATTCGGCTGGCTCCCAGTTGGCGCATGGCTTTGCCGAAGAACGGATTCTTCTCCTGCGGGTGTTCATTGCAATCAGAAGGCACAGGAGAGGCCTCAAGGCCAGGCGTCGCCGCATGAGGTTTTGAATTACGGCGTTGGCCTGTCGCAGACGCAGCATTGCCCCTGGTTCCAGTAGGCCTCCTGCATTGGCTTTTGCCGTTGGCCTGGCTGCCCTTGCAGCCGCCGTCGTAGACGGCTGCCGCTGGCGCAGCACATCCACAGGGGTCCGAATTGCCTTCGGCGCTGGAAAGCAGCACTGCGAGGGCGCTGGCGCGGCAATCCCATGGGCCCCCGTGGGCCTCGAGCGAGTAGCCGCGCCGTCGGGCTCCTCGCTGACGCCGACGCGCACGGCAGTTGTATTCGCCCGCGGCTTTGGGTTTTGCTTTGAGGTCGCCCCCGCTGAAGCGATTGCAAGCATCGACGCAGACGCTGTCGACGCGAGCTTCGGAAGGCGGGAGGAGGAGCGCGAGGGGGTGGGTCTGGCACCCCCTCGCTACGATGCGCGCGCATGGCTGCGGCAGCACGTCCATGGCAGACCCCCTGGAATGCCTTGGGGAGCTCTCTGGGAGCGCTGGGGGAGCGCCTCGACCTTTCCCAAGGATGGAAGCACGTGGGAGCGTCTGGGAGCGCGACAGGACACGCAGAGTGCTCCGCGAGCGCGAGCCGTGAATTGCCCGTTGGGCTTGACCGTTGGCGTCGCCCCCGCTGAAGCGATTGCATTGTCGACGCAGCCGCCTTCGGCGCGAATTTCGCATGGCTGGAAGGGGGAGCGCGAGGGGGTGGGTCTGGCACCCCCTCGCTACGATGCGCGTGCATGGCTGCTGCAGCACCTCCATGGCCTACCTCTTGGAATGCCTTGGGAGAGCTCTCTGGGAGCGCAGAGAGAGCGCCTCGAGGTTTCCCCAGGATGGAAGCACGTGGGAGCGTCTGGGAGCGTGACAGGACACGCAGAGTGCACCGCGAGTGCGGGCCGTGGGTTGTCCATTGGGCAGGACCGTTGGCTTCGCCCCCGCTGAAGCGATTGCATTGTCGACGCAGCCGCCTTCGGCGCGAGCATCGGGCGGCTGGAGAGGGAGCGCGAGGGGGGGGGGTCTGGCGCCCCCTCGCTACGATGCGCGCGCATTGCTGCGGCAGCACCTGCATTGCGGGGGAGCGCCGGGAAGCGCCGCCAGGGAGCGCTGCCGAGTGCTTGCGAATGCATGAAAACGCTTGGGAGCGCCATGGGACTGCTTGAACTGCTTAAACGCGCTTGGGACGCCGGGGAGCGCTTGGGACCACCTGTGGGAGCTTGGGAGCGCATGGGAACGCCTGGGAGCGCTAGGAGCGTGCTGGGAGCGTGTCGGGAGCGCCTGGGAGCGCGCCGGAGCGCCTGCGAGTGCTTCGGAGCGCTCCGGAGCGCTCGGAGGCGCCAGGGAGCGCTTGGGAGCGAGCAGGGAGCGCCTGAGCAGGCTGGGAGCGCCTGGGAGCATGCAGGTAGCGCTTGGGAGTACCTGGGAGCGCTTGGGAGCGCCAGGGAGCGCCTGGGAGCGCCTGGGAGCGTGCCGGGAGCGCCTGAGAGCGCCTGGGAGCGCCATGCGCCTGGGAGCGCTTGGGAGCGCTTGGGAGCGTGCCGAAAGCGCCGGGGAGCGCTTGGGAGCACATGGGAACGCTCGGGAGCGCTGGGGAGCGCTTGGAAACGCTTGGAAGCGCCTGGGAGCGCCTGGAAGCGCTTGGGAGCGCTTGGGGGCGCCTGGGAGCGCGCCAGAGCGCTTGGGAGTACTTCGGAGCGCCCCGGAGCGCTCGGAGGCGCCAGGGAGCGCTTCGGAGCGCGCAGGGAGCGCCTGAGCAGGCTGGGAGCGCCTGGGAGCGCGCAGGAAGCGTTTGGGAGTACCTGCAAGCGCTTGAGAGCGCCAGGGAGCGCCGGGGAGCGCCTGGGAGCTTGCCGGGAGCGCCATGCGCCTGGGTGCATGGGGAGCGCTTTGGAGCGTGCCGAAAGCGCCGGGGAGCGCTTGGGAGCGCCTGGGAACGCTTGGGAGCGCTGGGGAGCGCCTGGGAACGCTTGGGAGCGCCTGGGAGCGCTTGGGAGCGCTTCGGAGCGCTTGGGGGCGCCTGGGAGCGCTTGGGAGGGCTGGGGAGCGCTTGGGAGCGCCTGGGAGCGCTTGGGAGCGCCTGGGACGTGCGCCAGCCGAAAGAACGCCGCATACTGTATTTTCATATGGTTTGCGGCCCCACGGACGGCCGAAATGGCGCCGCATGGTGTATTTTCATAGGTTTCGAGCACCAGGGGATGGAACCAATCGCAGCGAACCCTTTGGCTGGGCCTAGGGTTCAGGGTTCTATTCATCTCTCAGAACTCACGAGGCATCCCCGCGGGGGAGCGCATCCTCCTCAGCGCTACGCGCTTCGTCGGTGCGGCGTGCGCGCATGGGCGGACTCGCTGATCGCTCGGCCAGGCGCCACGGGCTTCTGACGATGCACCGCCCGTGGCTTGCAGTTTAGGGTTAGGCGTTCGGGGTTAAGGGTTAGGGGTTAGGGTTTAGGGTTTAGGGTCTAACAGGGCAAGGCCAGGAATACTTACTTGCATAGGCACTCACCTGCGGTGGCTATCAATCCCCCCCGCATCTCCACCCCCACATAAATATCATTTCTCCTCTCATGTTATACCGTGGCTGTAGCATAGCATAGCATACCATAGCAAGCGTGGCTCGATCCAGGAGTGCGCCTGGGAGCAAGCGCTTAGCAAAGAGGCGGCGGCCGCGCGCGTGTGTACTTTGTCGTTTTTTTGCAATGGAATACGAGCATGGCCACGTTCGCCGTGCGCTGAAAAGTTGTTTGTGACGCCCCGATTTACAAGAATGTTGCAAACCCCATTGGTTTTTTCAATGATTCAGGATGCACGCGGAGGGCGATCCTGCACGATTGTGGTATGAGAAAGTCATATGTGTTCGTATGTGTTGTTGATATCGCTTCTGAAAAAAAAAAAAAAAGAAAAAAGAAAGAAAAAAAAAAACATTGAAAACACATTGTGTTTCAAAGGATTTCGCCATGATCGCGCGGCTGCCGCGCGCATGTGCACTCTGTAGTATTTTTCGCAATGGATGATTGACATGGACACATCTTGCAAGAGCAAAATGTTGAGTTTATAATGTTTTTTACAATGGAAAGTACACAGCAGGAACAAGGACTGATCAGGATGTAATATTTTTTACAAAGGATGGAGCATGTTGAAAGGCAGAATGATAAGTTTATACTATATTTTACAATGTAGAACTCCGGTTTACATAACGGTTCGCGACCCGGACCGGCCACTTTGTATGGTAAAACCTAAAGTTTTCTGAGCGCGCATGATCAGGAAATAATATTTTTTGCGTAGGATGGAGGGGGGTTTGCATAGCGAGCGGTTTTGAAGGGTTTAGGGTTTAATAATTATACGGGTTAGAGATTTAGGGTTTACACAACGTATTAGCGTCTGCGGACTTCGTAGCGGGGCCAATTGGCTTGCGCTATCGCTGAGAGCGCTTTCGTGCGTGCCCGCTCGAAGATCGCGCCCCCTCCTGCGCGGCGGATGTCTCCTTGGGAGCGCCTGGAGCACCTGGGGGCGCCTGGGAGCGCTTGGTCCCGCCTGGGAGCGTGCCGGGAGCGCCTGGGAGCGCCTGGGAGCGCTTGGGAACGCTTGGGAGCGCGCCGGAAGCGTTTGGGAGCGCCTGGGAGCCTTTGCCTGGGAGCGCTTCGGGGCGCCTGGGAGCTTCGCGATCGCCTGGGAGCGCCTGGGAGCGTGCCGGGAGCGCCTGCGAGCGCCGCGGAGCGTGCTGGCGTGCCTTTCGGGAGCCGCTCCCGTTCGCCCCGGGAGGGCCCCGGACCGCCTGGGAGCGCTTCAAAGCGCCCGGAAGCGCTTGGGAGCGCCCGGAAGCGCCTGGGAGCGCCTGGGAGCGCCTGGGAGCGCTCTGGAGCGCCTGGGATCGCGGGCCGTGACCGGGGGCGCATCCGCCCGTCGAAATGTCTACGACAGTAGCGGGGTCAATTGGGGTGCGCTCCCGCCTGGGAGCCCCTGGCGCCTGCTTAGTTGTTCGTTGTGTTGTAAGCTGGTTGTAACTTCTGCAAGTAGTTATAACTAGTTACGTATGTTGTCCAAAACGGCACAGGTTATATCTAGGTTACGCATGCGTTTTAATTACTATATACGTATACAGCACATGTATGATCGACAACCGACTGTTACACAATAGTATATAAGGTCGCATTCGAACGTGCATGTTGCGAAAATCGGAAGTTGTTGGCGCCGACGCAAGACATTGCATATCTTCCTGACAATCGATTTTTTATATGGCCCATGTAGCGCACACAGCTGACCGCACGAGTGCACGTGCCCGACTCAGCCGTGCACCTGGTCCCAAAAGCGGGCGGCCACGTTGTAGGCCGCGGAGGCCGCCACCTTGTCTGTCTTCTTGAAGAGCGCGTAGCCACGCGTGGTGAAAGCCCCACGCGAGATCCGCCTGGCCACCTCTCGCTTCAAGAAGCTCTTGGAGAAGTCCTTCGGGAGGCGCCGCAAGAGCTCCGCCGTGGTCTCGGAGACCTCGGCCTCCTTGCTGCCCGCGGCACTCGGCGCCGCCGAGGGCCTCTTGCAGGCAGGCGCCGCGGAGGGCCTCTTGCGAGGTGGA
Organism: Prorocentrum cordatum; assembly: GCA_963575745.1. Lineage (NCBI taxonomy): Eukaryota > Dinophyceae > Prorocentrales > Prorocentraceae > Prorocentrum > Prorocentrum cordatum. Next base: position 321,578 of record CAUYUJ010016294.1, read on the forward strand.
ACCGCCGCGGCGGGCTTGCCACCCAGCAAGGGGACCTCCTCGTCGTCGGAGGCCTCATCCTCGTCGGAGTCGTCCCCTTTCTTCTTCCTCGTACCTTCGCATTCTCCAACACCTTCTTGCCAGCCGCGACGATAGCCGCAATGCCTGCTGGAGCGGGCGCGGCTGCGTCTGCAGGCGGCCCGTCGCCCCCCTCCACCTCGACCGCCACCTTCCCGCAGGCATGCTGGTCCTCGATCGCGAGGCACGCCGCGACTGCAGGGCCCTTCGAGGCGTAGCGCCTCTTGCCAGATGGAGACCCGCCGTCGTCCTTCAACCTGCGCAGCAGCAACTCCGCGAGGTCGTCGCTTCGCTCCTTCCGATTGGCAACCTTGGCCGACGAACTCTCCGCGGCCCGCTGCCTCCCCCCGATTGCCAAGTTGGTGGACCTCGCAGGCATCACATCTGTCCGTGTCATCTGCTTGATCTTCATTGGCTCAATTTTCGTCTTGACGGGGCCATCGCCGTCGGCGTACGCCCGCGGGTACTGCTTCACGAAGTCCTTGGGGTCCAAGGGGTAGCTCAGCAACCCCATCTGGCCAGGGGTGATCAGCCTCTTGGCTGACATCTTCAGTTTGAATTTGTGGAGCTGGTCGTACGCCTCATCGGGCTGGAGCGAGCGGCCATGACAATGAGACAAGATGGCCAACACGTCTTTGACCATAGGGTCCCACGGGTGACGCGCCCCGATCTGCATGAGGAAGTCGGTCATCTTCCTTCCTTCATTTCCCAGGAGTTGTCCTTATCCATAATGGTCCCCCAAAGCCCCTCTGTTAAGTAATGGCACATGTGCAAGTGAGTCTGAGTCTGCGAGGTCCCCGAACTGCTGGCGCGCCCGCCCTTCATGCGCAAAGAGATGGCCGACGCCATTGCGCCCCGTTGCTCGTCCTTGAAGATATGCGTGGGTTCAGCCAACGCCGCCAACGCAGCAGTGCCGTCGTCGATGTCCTGGGGGAGGCTCTTCACGGCCTCCAAGAAATGCGATGCGCGAGACTGGCGGGATTCCTGTTGGGGGTCGGCAGAAGACGGGGGGTGCGTGGGTGGCGTAATCGTAAGATCGCGTATATCGTCGTCGTCGTCGTCATGTCATCGTTGCACTATCCCTCCCCCGCTCCCTCTCTCTGCCTCTGCCTCTCTCTCTCTCTCGCTCTCTCTCTCTCTCTCTCTCTCTCTCTTTCTCTCTCCCTCTCTCTCTCTCTCTCTCTCTCTCTCTCCCTTTTTCTCTCTCTCTCTCTCTCTCTGTCTCTACACGCGCGTGGCTCTGTAGTTTCCCGCTGCGCTCTTCCACGCCACCCCGTTGACAATCCGACGTCCTCCAGGCCAGTCCACGCATCGCCGAAGATCTGTTGCTCCCGACTGGTGAAGTCCAGGGAGGCTTTGTACATATTCAGCATGGCTGCGTAGACTCGCCAATGTCCGATCTTCGAGCACACGCGGCTATAGCTACGACCAGCGGCGACGATCGTTCGACAACCGGCGAGAGCAGCTAATGGACAACGACGATGCACACTCGACATTCGATGGCATCAAGGGCCCCATGATTGCACAAACAAAGGGCTCCGCCTTATACAACTAAAGGGCACAGTGCACGCGACACTAAAGGGCGCCGCTTTCGCACAACTGAAGGGCGGATTTTTTGTGCACAACGGAAGGGCCCCGCTTGCCGAACGAGCGGATTGGGTCTGCACGCAATGGGGGCGGCAATGCCACCGAAGATCACACCTCGACGCCAACGTCAACGACTACCTCCCTCCTCCTCTCTCACCTTCCCCTCCGCATCCTCCCCCCCCCCCTCCCCCTCCTCCCCGTGCCCCCCCTCCTTCCCATCTTCCTCCTCCTCCCCCTCATCGCCCTCCTCCTCGCATCGAGTATCGTGTGTTGTAGTTCGTCATATGGTATCGTATATGCATGCATGAGCAATCGTTTCGCGGTTGTCGATGCTGTGTGGCGTAATGCACGGTATGTATCATTGATATCGGCGAATCGCGCGACAATCAATCACGTCGGCAGCCGACGGTGTAACCGACAATTGGGCATCGCATGTCATGCAGTGGGCAGCGCGAGGACAACGCGTGAGCTTGACAATCATTGGTCATCGATGCGCCGCTGTTGTTGGACATACATGCACGTTCAAACGCTGAAGGCGCAGGCGGGGTTGCGAGGTCGACAACCGACGGTGACGACAAAGACGTAGTGACTGGACGATGGTGATGATGAGGATGGTGTTGATGATGTTTTACGCTGATGCGTTTCAAGATGTAGAGAACACGTCCTTATATAGAGAGATACCTCGCCTCGAACAACCACTCACAACATGCATGCATCGGGGTCGCTTGCATTGGCATTGATGCTACGGGCAATCCAAGACGGAATGTGACCCGCAAGCCCTGCTGCGACCACGGTCTCATGCGCCGCGCAGGTCAGACCGCCGAAGTCACCGAAGCCCGCCTTCGGTTGCCACATCAGCGCGTAGACGGCGCGGAAGTTTGATGGGCAAGCTGGCGCGAGCCCCACGGCCAGATTGGCTCGACAATGCTCATCACCGGGCGTCCATTTGGCACCGCCTTGGACGTTCATCACCTCGATGATATCATCGTAGCAGAAGTCGGCGTACGTGAGCACGTAGTAGCCAAACTGCCATACACGATCGTTCATCTCGCGGCTGTCGCACTCACCGTCGTCGCGGATGGCGCCGATGAGCTGCCGCGCGGCCCCTGGCAGCGCGTGGGCACGCAACGGGGGGCCCCGCCCCGACGACGACGCGAATGCGACGTCGCCTGGGCGCACGAAATCCTCCTCTCTGTTCCATTCCATGGGCGATATTGGGAGTTCAGGGAGCATGGCGCCGTGGGTGTCCTGGACTGCGCGGCGGAACGCATCGGCACTTGAAATGCTTGACATGAGGCACTCGTGATGAGATCGACGAGCCGAGCCAAACAACCAAAGCGTTGCTGAGCCAGACAGCTACGAAAGCGATGCGGATAGCGACAAGTGCGCTCGTGACATAATACATGGGGCGCGTGCGTGAGTGTGATTGGCGACGATAAGGCAATACGATGACCGACGTGATGATTGTATTGGGCAATGTGCGATGCATTGAACGACGAATCATAACAGCACCGACATCCGCGACCACGAAGTGAAACAGCGCATGCATGAGACGAAGGCCCGGGAATTAGAACATGATATCACCATCAGTGGACAGCTGTTTTGCAAGGACTCTGGTTGGAGGAATAACTCGGCGGATCGTGCCTTGCACGATGCACCACGTAACTGCATCGACGATGTCATCGCAATCCACGATGGTCCTTTCATCAATTGGTTCCCAACAGTTATGACCCAGTCCGCTCTTGCGACACCTCGTCACGCGAGCGACAATGCCATCGCCACCAGGGGATTGCCAGAAATCATCGGCAACCACCACCTCGTCAGAGGACATATACAACATGTCCCCGCGGGCGACCTGTCCGTGCCGTAGCGCGGCCAAGTTCGACACGTGGAATGTCGTGCCCGGCACATCTTGCTCAGACCAGGGGCCAAGGTATTTTGTTTGGAACAAGCTTAAATCACCAGTGAAGGCAACCATCTGCTTGGAAAGGATATATTTGATCACTGTGTTGTCGATGTGTCGGAATACATATAACGCACATCGCTTGGTAATCCTGTGCCTTCTCTCCGTCACGAAGCACGACAGCAATTTGCCCACGTACCTCATGTTCTCAGGCAAGTGCAGGGCCTGGTGGAATTTCGGCCTCGCTGCAGCTGGATACAAGCGAGTGAACATCTCGCCGTGCACCCTCAGCAAGCCATCTAACACGTCAACGTACCCCATCGCATCTGACGGTCCAATCTGCGAACATATACCGACTATCTTTGCCAACGCAACAAAACATCGCTTATGCTCCTGCAGAGGGCTTCCGCGAGGAACGCCGCCCTGAAGAAAGCACACCAGGATTGGGATCATGGTCAGCAAAATACCAGATAATGGTGATAGGCATGTGCACTTCGCCCCAAACCTGTTCTTGCTAAGCCACTTGCGATCGACCTTGCCATGTCGATTGGGCATGCGCCACTGCATCATGTAGTCCTGTACCACCTCGAGCTTGAAGTCGTGAGCGCGAACCGCCTGTCATATATAAGCGATCTCAGCGTTGGCAATGCCATTGTTCAAGAATGCGTGCATGGGATCTCTTAGCTTGTGGTCGATTGGCTTATAGATCTGCCTCAGGTACCGATCTTCAATGATGCCCTCATCCACGACTTTGATGCCAAGGCACTGCTGCAGCAAGGCTCGCTGATCGACGGGACTGGTTGCAATGAGGTCGTATGCCTCGTAGACCTCGTCGTTCGTGTACTCGTCAAGCAACGCGCGGTCCCAGCAACGCATCGACACCGCGCCAGGGACGAGCGCTGCATCGGGTACGAGGTTGAACACGTTCTTGCATGTGATACACGGCTTAGTGCCACTTGCGCCTTTCGTGGCAGCAATTTGGTGATGAGCTTTTTCGTCACATAGAAATCCATTAAACGTTGCTGTGACAATGAGTTCATGTCCGTCGTGTGTGGGGAGGCTGACGCCGTGCTTGAACGAGTGCCCTTCGGGAGGGGAGAACACGCGCATGATCCTGCGCATGAGGCCTGACACTTTGCCATGCAATTTCTCCACCAACGTTGATCGAATCGTGCCGAAAGTCGGCCATGCCATTGTTCGCTGGAGCAACCACCGCGGCCAATCCGCAAACGCCCAATAGATCGCTTGTAGTGTTCGCGATTTCTCAGGGCGAAGTGGGCTGCCAGGGCACACTTCGTCGATGTAAATGATGATGCGAAGTGGGCGGCCAGTGCAACAGTCCGCCATGATCTTGGCAAAATGTGGCGACCTGCCGCACGCCTAACTCAGAAACGCCATTGGGTGTATACAATCCCAACGGCGAAGTTCTGGCACCCCCAAGCCGAACTGCTGAATGACGGCCCCGCACGGCGTCATTGCATGGCCGTGCTGGGCGACTGACTCGCGCAATTGCCGTCTGAGGGCTGACAGGCTATCATGCAGGACGCCCTCCTGCAGCACACCTGCCTCTTGTAGCGCGCTCAGCGCCTTCACCGCCCCAGTTTTCGTGCCGCACTGCGCTAGCTTCTCGTATAACTCACCACGTTGTCGCTTCGCGATGCCGCCGCTCACCGAGCTGCTGGCCCCGCGTTTGCGAGATGCCATCGGTGTGCATGCGAGCGTGCATGGTCGACAATGAGCCCAAATGAAACTACGTGAGCGGGAGTGTGGCGTGAACATGTCATGACATTGTGCGCGATAATCGATTGTCGCATCGATAGCGGGCACGCCGACGACGACGACGACAGTCAGCAGATAGTCGAAGCCGACGACGATGGGGCCCAGGAGGCCCCCAAGCTGGCAGCAGTTTGTAGCCGTCGACGTCGCCATCGCCGCCGTCGCCGACGCCGACGTCGTCGACGCCGTCACCGTCATGCGTCTCGTCATGGTTGCCGTGGTCGTCGCATGCGTCGACACCCCGTTGCTGCCACGAGCCATTCCCAAATCAATCGTGCCCACGCCCCTTCCCCAACATGCTCAAAACAGATAGCTGCACACTGAATTGGAGGAGGAGGAGGGGGGCAGGTTGCCTCCGCGCACCGCGCGCGGACACATGCTGAGCACGCTGCAGCAGGCTCTCGAAAAGGCGTGGGAAGTGGTCCGCAAGCCCATTGCGCGCGCTGCACATCACTTAACTGGTTTGCTCCTGGACCCGACCCCCCCCAGGACCCCCTGGGCGTGATGGGCCTCGAGGCCCCAGGACCCATGGGACCATGCATGACTCGGAGTGGGCCTCTGCACGTGCGGGGCCAGATGGCCCCCTATTAGAATTCATGCGGGCCCAGGGCACGCTGCCCTCTGGACCTCTGGGCGCACGCGGGCGCCCGCGCGCCAAGCTGCGCGCGAGATGCGCGCGGGCTGCGTGCGAGTGCGGGGCCGCTCGCACCGAGCGGCGCGCGAGCCGCTCACGCCGAGCAGCAAGTCGCCCAAATCGTCGGCCCATACTGGATGCCAACCCTGATACGAGCGGCTCGCGATACCTGAGTATGCCACTCGCGCTGGGCCGTGGGCGTACGATCTGCGAACGATACGGATACGTCCGACGTGCGCGAGCCCCGAAGTTGGCCCAACCGATCGCGACCGAATCGGCCGAACGTTCGACGATCATTCGAACTGGACCGACGTCACGATGATGATCATCACGTTGGGGCGTTGCCCACTGGGCAACGCCCCAACACCTCATCACCCAACTCTAGACCAATCGCACGAGCTCGATCATCGATCTGATGTGCGCCCACAGCCCAATGCGACGTGAACAACTCAAGGTGTACACGTGTCCGCCCGTCGACCTGTGGCGTGCATTGCGCACGCAGCTGTGCACGAAGGCGCTCACGTTACGCACCTCGGTGCCGTCGGCCTGCTGCTTCAGCACATTCGGGATGACCTGGTTGGCCTCCCGCTTGCCTTCGTCGCCGAGCTGCGCCAGCAGGAACAGCTCCATGCGAGAGGTGTCGTCAACGCCAGCACGGCGCAGGACCGTCGACCAGGCGCGCGGGTCGAACTCGAAGATCTCCCACGGCTCGGGCGGCACGCCCTTCGGGCGACCCTCATCATGCTCCTCCTCCTCCTCATCATCATCGTCACCCTCCTCCTCCTCCTCCTCCTCCTTCTCCTCCTCCTCCTCCCTGTTTAAGGCGTCCGAGAGTTGAGCATGTCGGTTGGTGTTCACCCGAGTGCCTCCCGGAGCCCTGCGGGCGAACAGCCAAGAGAGCCCAAGGGGCTACCAGTTTAACGCGTCAGGGATTTGGACACTGTCCTGGGACTCTTATCCTCATCATCCACCTCCTCATCCTCCTCATCATCATCGTCATCATCCTCCTCGCACACCACCACCCTTCCCTTCATTATATCATACCTCATCCATCGTCCTGTCCTCTCCGTTTTCCTGGCCCCCCCCCCTCGCGACCTGGGGGGGGGGTTCTTGTTCTCTCGAAGGCCCAGTGCCACTGGGCCGCCATGATGCACCGCAAGTCGCCACCCGCGAGCTCCCCCGCGAGTGCCTAGCACTGTCTGCTGGGGGAGCTCGCAGATGCATACTTGCGAGGCTGTGCGCCAGTTGCGTGCGACGGCCCACGATGGCTCCAATGCAGACTAACTATTGCCTAACCCCACCCCCCACCCCCTTCCCTCCCCCACCCCGTGAGGTAGCACCCTGTTCCCATAGGTGGAGGTGCATTGGCATTTGACGGTTAGTAGCCGCACCTGCGGTGGTCCTGCCAGCGGCGCCGCCGCCGCTTGCGGCGCCTGCATGAAGGGCGAGGCCGTCGGCGGCACCACCATCGACACCGCGATCGACGGCGGCGGCGCCGCGGGCGCCGCGGGTGGCGGCGCGGTCTGCTGGGCCTGCAGCGCCAGCACCACGGCCTGCAAGGCGCTCGTCACGACGTCCGTCGGCGTGGCAGCCGATGTGGCCGCGGCAGCCGCTGCGCCGCCCTTGAGGTAGGCTGGCGGCGCCGTGGCTGGCGGTGTCGGCCCAGTCTTGGCCACCGCCTCGGCCTTGGGCCTCTTCTTCGGCTGCGCCTCCACGACCTCGTCGTCGTCGTCGGCCCTCCGCGGTGGCGTCGTGGGGCGACGCGCGCCCGTGGGCGACGGCCTCGGAGCGCGCTGCATGTCGCCGAGGTCGGTGGCGCCTGCAGGCGGAGCGCCAGCCAGCAGCACCCAGTTGCCGTTCTCCGTCTCATGGTGCTTGTTGATGCCCGCCATCATCGACCACATCTCGTCGTAGTTCTGCTGGCTCTCGATCCTCTGCGACACCACGTCGAACGCGTAACCGCGATCGAGAGGATCGGCGATCATGGCCCACGGCTTCGTGGCCCACTGCCTCGCCTGCGCGATGACCCTCTGGTGCTCAGAGGTCTTGAGGTTGAACATGTGAAAGCACTCCACGTTGAACACCCTGCTGCTGTCGCCGTTGCGCACGTAGTTCAAGCACTCCTTGGTGGCCCTCCCCAACGTGTTGCTGCGATGCCAGCCCTTGGAGCAATTGATCAAGAGCACGACGCCCTTGATGCCGGGCTCGAGAATCAGCTGCTCCGCGGCCGCGAAGACGCCGTACACGACCTCCTTCACGGCGCGCATGAATGTGTTCTGGCCGAACACGCTCAAGATGGTCTTCGGCGAGGAGCCATCCTGGTCGTGCGACACTCCGTCCAACCCAGGATCTCGCATGACCTGCCTCAGGTCCACCTTGAACGACACGATGTCGGACTCCTCGACGATCCGCGACGCCCAGACCGACTTGCCGTGGTGCACCTCACCGTATGTGAGGATGGCAACTGGCACAGGGATCGCGTGCTCGCGCACGTAGGCCGCAAGCTCCTGCGCGTGCTCGTCCATGGCGCGCGATGGGGGAGCGCAGCACGACGGCGCGCTGGAGCGTCGGGCCCGTGGGGCGCGTGCGCGCTGGAGCCCCGGGCGGTGCTCAAAGGCTCGAGATAGCCAAAACGGCAATGGCGATGACAACGATGATGGACGTTACTTTGCCCATAATTTCTGTACTGATCAGAGCAACGGTTGATGATGGTGACTCATGGCAATGACGATGATCATACATAGACATATACATATACATATACGGGGCGTCATGAAGTCGCTGGTGGGGGCTGAAGCAAGGGCGTCGGCAGGCATGTGTCGACCATCGTTCGTATGAGATCCTCAGCGTGGGTGTCAGAAGCGATGGCGATGATGATGATAATGGGGGTCGCATCGGTCAGTCGGCCATTGGTGGTCGACAATTGGCATGCTAACGAACCAATGCTGCATGTGATAACAATGTCCTGAATGTGCCGCGATGGCCGAGTAGTAACGTGGGTGTACATACGCAGAGCGCACAATGTGTCACATGGGCGATGATGACGATATGTTTAGGGGGGCATGCGCGCGGTAGAAGGATGCGGATGATGGGCACGACTACGATTGACGAGTTGTGTATCCTATCATGTTAAGTGTTGTTGCACGGCGCTCCTCAACACGACCACCGAGCCCGCAGTGATTGGCGAGATGACGCAACATCTCCGCCCACGAAGCGGATGCTCAACTCCCAACGCATGCGCTCTACACACGACTGAGAATGCAAAACAACCCCGCGTCGCACGCTCTACACAGGCACCGTGCTACCGTGCATCAGTCACGAGCTCTTACTCGATCGTCCTCCTCCTCACTAGCCGTCCCCGCGCCCTCCGCGCAAGAATGAGCCTCGGCGACGCCATCGCCGACCTGCCAGGACTGAGCCTTCCCCGCCGCGACCTCGACAGAGTTGCCGTGAATGTCCAGCCTGAAGTACTTGCTGGCCTTGGCGCCGTCGTCGCTCTCCTTACAAGCCCGAATGCAAGCCCGACCGTTCTTGTTGGTGACCCACATGTGCATGAGACCCAAGTTCGCGATTGGGGACTCCTGCTTGCGCTGCTTCGCGTTGTCGAAGGCATCGAACTGGGCCCGCATCACCCTCGACAAGTACGCGAGCGCCGACGAGTTGCACTCGACCAGAAGATCAGGCACCCCAGGCTTGTTCAGGACGACCTTGATGCTGCGGGACGGCCCATCGCCCATCGCAGGCAACGTGACCTCCTTGAACGTATCTTCGGCCACAAGCAAGCGCGACAGCGCTTCCCTGGTCCAGCGCTTGTTCCTCACCTTGCACTCCGAATAGACGGCGTCGTCCTTGAGCTTGCGTGTGTCGTTGATCAGCGTAGTCCGATTCGACGGCCTGTCGCGCTGCTTGCTCCTGAGCCCATGCAGGAACAGCTTGTCGGCGAGCCAATTTGAACTTAAGCTGAAGAACTGCTCGCCGCCAACTTCGTAGATGCGGATGTGCACGCTCACACCGCCAGGGCCGATGACTTCAAAAGCTGGCTTGAGTTCGAATGCCATGCTTGACCAATTGAGCCACGCTGGCAACTGCATCGATTAGTGATGAAAGTGTGACGTGCTATGGTAGCGACAGCGATTGACGCGATAAGGGTCGACGAGTGTATAATCGGCCGAACTACACATCAAACTCTAAAGCGTGTCGCGTTCATATGGCGCTTGGGGCTCGCCCACAATTGGAGCTCCCCACCCGCCCAATCCTGATAGCCGCGCGTGCACGCTGAGCGACGCACGCATGCGAATGCCCAGCGGTCTCACGCAGACTTGCGAGCCCGCTTCGATTGAAGAACGGGCTCAGATATCTTCGCCTTTTTTGTAGTGGCAACCGCCTCCAAGTTAAGCACCGGCTCCTCGTGCTCGGCAACTTTCTTGAAGTTCGTGGCGCACGGGATGGTGATGTCGATCGTTGGGCCCGTCATCTTCTCGCCGACCACGGGGCGCTTCGCTTTCGCCGTAAGCATGGTGAGCTCGCAGTTGCACTTGGCCCTGTCAGACTCCACGCTGAGGCACCAGTACTGGCTAACGAACTCATCGGCCGGCGGCGACGGCATGATGAACATCTTCGGGGCGCCGTCCACGGGGGCGCTGACCTCGAGAGCCCTGGGCGGGCACGCCGCGACGTCCTTCGTCTGCGGCACAACGGACCGAGTACCAGGCGCTGCGACGTAGCATCCAATGCCGAGCTCCTTCGTGGCAAGCACTGCCCTTACAGGTTTCTTCATGGGCCTGGCGCGCTGCACCCCGTGTTTGCGATGCAGCGCATTAAGCGCGGCAAAGATCATGCTTTTGAGCTCGAAAGTGATGCAGTCCTTGTCGTTGACAGCATCGCAGTGGGGATAGTTGGCCATGAACTCCCTAGCCTTGCAAGTCTGGAACAGCTCTTCGACTTCCTGCAATGGTTTGGATGTAATGCTATCGCCGTCAAGCGTGCCGTCAAATTTCAAATTCTTGAAAGTAACAGTACCATTGCCACTGACATCCGCTATCTTCCAAATATCCACCATTGCCAGCGGCGTGCCCTCGGATGGCTTTCGGAGTCTCAAGTGCGCGCCGACAACGATGTCCTTGTTGAGCGCAGTGGTCTGGCCCAAGCCCGATGCCTCGCCACCGTCGGTATACTGCACGAAATTTGCCGCCAAAGCTGACGAGGCGGCACCATCTTCTGATGGATGCGTCGGGCCATCACCTGGGTTGCCGTCCAACTTGGCGATGAACTCCTCAAGGATCGCCACCAACCCCTTCTTCCCCGTGGCGTCCTTGCCCTTGCCATCGGAGCCCGCGCCCTTGATCTTCGCCTTGTCCTGTTTGTCCATCAGGAAGTCCACGACGTCGATCATGAGCTGGCCCTTCAACGACTCTTTCACTGACGGGTCCAACTCCACTTCCTCGAGCATGGCCTTCGCGCGCATCAGGGCGCCGTTCGCCTGCGTCACCGCCTGGCGTTTGTCGGGCTTTGAGAGCATGGCCAAGTCGGGCTTGGTGACATACCCTGCGAACCCGTCCCTCACGCAGTCCTCCGCCGCGGCGTGCCGAAACAGGACGGCATTCACCACGTGCGCTGGCATGCAGCCGGTGGGGAACTTGAGCTCCGCCAGCTGCTTGAAGAACAAGCCTGACACCACGCGGTCGGAAGGCACGTAGTGGTTGAGCAGGGGCGCTAGCTCCTCAATCAAACCACCGCTGGGCATGCCGCCCCACTTGATGATGTAGTCTACCATGTCTGGGATGTCCATTGCTCTCGGAGGCTGTGACTTCAACACCTTCTTGGCGACGGCCTTCCAGTCGGGCTGCGCGCCCATGGAGGACGCCGCGTCAATGATGCTCAACAGGTTCTGGAACCAAGTCTCGCCTGAACCGCTCCCCGCCTATATGATGCGCCCGCCGCTGCCGCGACAACAGCAACCGATGCCGCAATTGACTGTCGCTGCACACAAACCACGAAACACGCCGACGACGACTATCGCGCTAACGAAAGGGGGCTGAACGGATACTATGAAAAAATAATGAAGAGGGAGGAGGACATCGGAGGAAAGAAGAAAGGGGGACAACCTTCGGACGTCTGCTGCACCGTGTTAAGAGCGTCGCCGACGATTTTGGCAACCATGGGCAACGCCGCGTGGACGACCCACTTCACGACGGTAAACTTGACACCGTTGGCGATCGCGTCCCTGAGTAGACCCCTCTTGTCTCGGTTGCACACGACGTCGAGGTCCATGTAGCCGTCCTTCGTCAAGCTCTCGTACTCGCTCTTGACGCGGTCGTGGACGCAAGCGAACCCGTGAAGACCATGCGTTGCCCCCCACGCCCCAATTCGAATCTCGTCCTCCTGGTACTTTGCGAAACACGGGTGCTTGGCACACTGCTTCACCGTGTACTTTGCGTACTCCTTGGTGTAGGGGTTGTCTTCGCCAGCCGCGGCATTGTTCATGATGGTGGCCAAAGAGAAACCTGACGTCTTGATGACCTGCACGCGCCCGTGCGCGCGACGCCACTGGACGCTTTCGCCTCCGCGGTTGCTCTCCATGGCGCCCACCTGCTTGCAGTGGAACACCTGCTGGTACGAATGCTGGTATTTGTGGCACACCGCGAGGATGCGGTCCTTCAGCTCCACGTTGCCTGCTGACTCTTTGCTCTCGGCGTCGTACTCGTCGCACAACATTTTGAGTTATCTGTAGCACGCCGTGGCCTTAAACTGTTGAACGTCTGCCGCTCCAGAGTGCATGACTGAAAACAAGCTGGATAGATATGCGAACGCACAAATCACGATATACGATCGCCGCTACCAGAGAAACTGAACCACACTAAAGCCAAAACAAGCTACGGAACGTGAGCAGATAGTCGGATGGCGCTCAAGACAATCGACGATGTCCCATACAACTTCAGACTCACGATGTCGGAAGGCAGCGGTCAACGATGCATGGCTGATGGCAAGAATGCGATTACCGATGTCAAACACAAGTTCACGCACATGTGCGACAATCGCAAACGCTAAATGTGTGCATGCACGTGTGTACGTATGGTGCGATACAGATCGAACTACAACTGTTGTACATGTGTGTGGGTACTATGTGTTGGTATGTACGGTGTACACGTTACATACAGTTATAACTGGGTTATGTTGGTGACGATGTAAGTCTTTTATAACCTCATACCTCTACATATTTGGTTACTAACTCCTCCGAAGGTTTGTAAACCTTACGGCCGAGTTAGATATGTTATGGCAGCGTTACTACTGGGTTGCGAGAGGGTTGGCTGGAGTTATAACAAGCTTACAACCCAGCGAACAACAAGTGGGAGCGTGCCGGGAGCGTGCCGGGAGCGTGCCGGGAGCGCCTGGGAGCGCCCGGGAGCGTGCCGGGAGCGCCCGGGAGCGCCTGGGAGCGCTTGGGAACGCTTGGGAGCGTGCCGGGAGCGTGCCGGGAGCGCCTGGGAGCCCCTGCCTGGGAGCGCTTCGGGGCGCCTGGGAGCGTGCCAGGAGCGCCTGCGAGCGCCTGGGAGCGTGCCGGGAGCGCCTGCGAGCGCCTGGGAGCGTGCCGGCGCGCTGTGCCGGAGCCGCTTCCGCTCGCGCCGGCTCGCTCGGAGCGTCGGATATGGTTGTCGCGCCCATCAGGCGCTCGCGCAAGCTTGCGCCGGGCTCGCTTACATCGTTCGGCATGGTATCGTTTCCCTGTCTTTCGCAATGGCACCATTCGAGCTTGCTCAATACGTGGTGTTTTTTCGACTTGAGGGTTTAGGGCTTAGGGGTTACACAACGCATTAGCGTCTGCGGACCTCGCAGCGATTTGAATTGGCCCCCGCTATCGCCGAGAGCGCTTCCGCGCGCGCCCGCTCGAAGATCGCGCCCCCTCCCGCGCGGCGGCTGTCTCCCACAGACGCCCCAGCAGCGCCCGTTGCGCGCCTTTCGCGCGTGCCTGGAGCGCTTGGGAGCGCTTGGGGGCGCCTGGGAGCACCTGGGAGCGCCTGGGAACGTCCCAGGAGCGCTTGGGTGCGCCTGGGAGCGCTTGTGAGCGCCTGGGAGCGCTTGGGATCGCCTGGGAGCGTGCCGGGAGCGCCTGCGAGCGCCTGGGAGCGTGCCGGGAGCGCTTGGGTGCGCCTGGGAGCGCTTGCGAGCGCCTGGGAGCGCTTGGGAGCATCTGGGATCACTTGGGAGCGTGCCGGGAGCGCCTGAGAGCGCCTGCGAGCGCCTGGGAGCGCTTGGGAGCGCCTGGAAGCGCCTGGGAGCGCTTGGGAGCGCACGGAGGCGCCCGGCAGCACGGGATGCTTGTCGGGCCGCTCCGGAGTTGCTTCCGCTCGCGCCAGCTCGCACGGAATGCTTGTCGCGCCGTTCCGGAGCCGCTTCCGCTCGCGCCGGCTCGCTCGGAGCGTCGGATACCCAGATGCTCCGCGCGCCAAAAAGATGGGGCGCAGAAGCCCAAGATGGGGCGCGACCCATCTCCCGGCGCCGGACACGAAGATGGGTCGCGACCCATCTTCATTACCGAGATGGTCGCGACCCATTCTCGGTGCGGCCGCGACCCATTTTCGGATGGCAGTCGCGACCCATTTCTAAAGATAAAATCGCGCATCTGCGCCCCATCTTTGTGCGCACCACTAGAACTTCAGAAAAAACGTCAGGCTGACGTTTCTCAGATTTTTTTCTGAAGTTTAACGTTGTCGACCGCTACAAACCTCAAACCACACACCTACACAACGCAGATGTCTTCGTGAACTCAATATGGTGGTTATGGTGATGATGATGTCGATGATGCATATTCATGAGTGTGTTGATGGTGATGACGATGGAGACGAAGACGATGGTGATGGTGATGATGAAGAATGTGATGAATGATGATGATGATGACGATGATGATGATGAGGATGATGATGGGGATGATGATGATGATGATGGTGCTGATGCGGATGATGGTGATGATGATGATGATAATGTTGATGATTATGATGATGCTGATGATGGTGATGATGATGGTGATGGTGATGATGACGATGGTGGCGATCATGTCGCCCTCTTCCTTTTTATTTCCTCCTCTGCTTCCTCATCACATCCTCCGTACTCTCCCTCATCCTCCCCCCTCCCTCCCTCGTTCTACACACCCTTCCTCAATTATATGCATCCACCGTTCCCTTCTTCCACCGCCACTCCGCCCCAACATTTCACTGTGCGTTCCCAACCTTCTGCTATCCGT
The DNA here is from genome assembly GCA_963575745.1 of Prorocentrum cordatum. NCBI lineage: Eukaryota > Dinophyceae > Prorocentrales > Prorocentraceae > Prorocentrum > Prorocentrum cordatum. Next base: position 336,773 of record CAUYUJ010016294.1, read on the forward strand.
CCTCATTGCGTCCACATTCCGTCATCGCCCATGGGGCCCATATCTCCCCAATCAATCATTCGTAGCCCCTCTTCCTCCGAGCTCCTTTTTTAAAGACCTTTTTTGGCTCAAGCGCGATGGCTCAGGCGTCGTGCCTGGCCCTGCGATACGGGGTCCGCGGACCCCCTGGCCTCGGCGAGCCACGCATAGGATGTCGTGGAGGTCGGGGACGCGCCCCCCGACCTTCCCCTGGGCCGCGGCTCGCCCAAGAAGCCGCGCAGGTACTGGATCGAGGGCCTTCTGGCTCGAGCCAGTCCCTGCCCTTGGCCAGGCTGCCCCGACACCATCGCGATGCTCCCTGGCGCGCCTCGGGCGGGTGGGCCATGGCCCTCCGCCTGGTGCGCGGATGGCGGCTGGGCCCCAGGGTAACCTGGGCGCCTCACCATCGCGCCCGTGGTCCACAGGCCACGCCCGTGCTCTGGTCTGCGCATGACCTGGTGCGACAACCAAAACCCCCTCCCCCTCCCCCCCTCTCCCTCCCCCTCCCTCCCCCTCCCTCCCCCTCTCTCCCCCTCTCTCCCCCTCCCTCCCCATTCCCCTTCCCTCCCCCTCCCTCCTCATCCCCCTCTCCCTTCCCCCCCCCCTCCCCCTCCCCCTCCCCCTCCCAATCCCCCCCCCTTCCCTGCCTTAATCCTGCTGTCCATCATTGTCATTCCGCCCGTCGATCATCTTCCCCACTCTGTTCTCAAGCATTTGGGCTCGAGCTTCGGCCCCACACAATTTTGTCTCTATTTTTATTTTTGTATGTCAAGTGTTCCCCGTCGTGTCCCTGTGGCCGAGATCGACCCAATGCAGTTGGGCAACGAATTCAAGAAACACGCACTGGCCCAGGGATGCAAAAACGCATTCGCACCCCATTCTTACAACTTCTTAACTAAACCTCGGGCGGCACGCGCCAGATCGCTCCACAACATGTTCGCGTTGGTGGGCATTCTGAAAATACTCTATTACACCATCCCACCGTCCCTGCTCCGCTCCCCTCCTCGTTCGTCCGTTCCACCGCTTCCCAATGTACTCCGTCCTTTCCGTTCCCTCGTCCTCGTTCCTCCCGTCGCGCACTCATCCGCCGCCTCCCCAGGTAGATCTGCTCCTGAAAAACATTCCGAACGCCGAGTGCAAATGGAGCTGTCTGCGAGGCGCGTGCCTCGTGGTCATCGACAAACACCCCCGTGCACTAATAAACATGAGGAGGCGGATGGGGAGGAGGAGGAGGGGGGATGAACATGACGAGGATGAATGAGGAGGAGGAGGAGGAGTGAGATGAGGTGGACGGGGGAGAATGTATGGGACTGAGGGGTGTGGGAGAAGATGGGGATGGCGGGGGCAAGGACGTGTATACGTGTGAGGTTGTACCTATGCCGATATCGAGAACGCGTATATGGCATGATCCTGAATCATGCTTGGCGTTTAGAAAACATAAGTGATAACACCTGTGTATGGCGTTTATCTGAAGTTTATCTGACGTAGTCTGGAAACTTGTTTGGCGTTTTACTGAAGTTTGATATATATATATACACATACATACCAACGTTCACCAATAATGGCAGTATATGAATCAAACTTCAAGACACCCGCATGCAACCTTCAGGGTAACATCGCAGAAACTTCAGACAAACGTCAGACAACCGTCATACAAACGTCAGACAAACTTCATACAAGCGTCAGACAAACTTCATACAAACGTCAGAAAAACGTTAGACATGATTCAGGGCCGTGTCATGCACACGTTCTCGATATCGCGTTACGCACGATATCATATAGTTCGACATCTAGTTTCCTGACATTCCTCTCATTTCTATACAAGTGTGTCCCTCCCTCTCCACATCCGGTATCCCAAGTGCTGCAAAGAGGACGCGTCGGCGCCATCGTTGTTTCGCGCTGGTTCACTGGCCGAGAAGTTGATGGTCAGCAGGGCCACTCAAACTATGAGTTCGACAAACCAACGCGTCGCCTGATCTGACCGTGGCCCCACAGCCACGGTTGGATCAGACGACGTGCCAGTTTGCTGAAATTGTGATTTGAGCCACAGGTGATCCTGAAACATCTGCGGCGCATCAGGGACAACAGTATCAGATTGCGCCAGGCCCGTGGCGCACGGGAGGGGGGATGGGTGAATGGTGAGGTGGGCAGGATGGAGGAATGGGATTGATTGGAGGACGAGGTGTGGTGGGGACGTTAGGGTAGCGTTGTGGGGTGGAAGTGTAGGAAACGGTGGGTAACGACGTGGGGTACATTTGATGATTGAGGATGAGAGTTGTAGTCGTCGTTGTCGTCGTTGCCGTCGTTAGTGCCACCGTCGCCACCGATGTCGTCGCCGCGGTCGGTGTCGCCGTCGCCGCCGTCGTCGACGACGGCGGCGGCGCATCTCGCCGTCTCGTCGCCATCGCCGCCGCGCGGCGCAGAGGCGGTCAAGGACTGCACGCCCGCTGAGAAAGATAGCATCAACCACTTCCTCTTCGCCATGGGCCGCCCTGCTGTGCCCATCGACGAGGACTCGTGCGATTTAGCAGTGATGACGATGATGAGGTTGAAGGAGAATGCAGGAGGATGGTGATGAGGATGCGGGTGACAGTGCAATGATGAGGAGGACGGGTGGACGACGCGGAGGAAGATGAGGAGGATGAGGATGGGAGGAGGGGGCGAGGAGGAGGAGGGTGATGGGGCTACGAGGACGAGTAATGATGGCGACAACGAGGAGGTGGATGAGGATGAGGAGGAGCGAGATAGGGCAGATGGGGGTATGGAGATGGGATATGGTAGTAGGGAGTAGGGGGGGAGGAGGATGAGGATGGGGGTAGGGAGGAGGGGGAGATAGGTGCCGTCTTCGCCCCGACGTCGTTGTTACCGTCATCGTGCGTGGTGCCATTGTCGCAACCGTCGCCAATCGTAATCGCGGTATGTTTTTGGTTTTGCACGTGCCGTCGCCGTTGCAGCCGTCGCCACTATCATCGTATCTGTCATTGTCGTCACCGCGGTCGCTCGTTCCCCGCCAGGACGTCGCCATCGTGGCCGACGCGTCCGAGGAGGAGGATGAACGCGCCGACGCGCCCGTGAAGGATATTTGACCGAATGGAAAGGGAGTGGGTGTTGATGGTATGGATGATGGGTGACATGGCGGAGGCTAGGTGGAGAAATATGAGGGATAGGAGGAGGGGGAGGGATAGGAGGAGGATATGACATATGAGAAATATGAAAAATAGCAGGGATATGATATGTGCGAGAGCAGTCGGACGTCAACCCGACGTCGGAGGAATGTCAGGCAGACGTCAAGCGTCTGGCTGACATCTCTCCGATATCGGTCTGACGTCCGCCTACTCGTGCACGACTATGTTTCACGCGTCGTCGTCGCCGGCCCGATGAGGACGCCGCGGGGGCCGAGGACGCGACCATCTCCGAGTCCGACACCGACGAGGACTACGAGGAGACCGACAAGAAGGCCGACGAGGAGGCCGACGAGGAGACCGACGAGGAGGACGAGGCCGACGCCGAGGAGAACAACTTGGCGAAGGCCTCCCCCCGTTTGGCGTAAGCGACCCTCCCCCTCCCCGTCATTCGTTGCTTCCCCTCACCCTCCTTTCCACAACTTTCCTGTCTCCCCTCCCTCCTCCCCCTCCCCCCATCTCACGTTCCCTCCCCTCTTCCGCACCCCCTCCCGCTCTCCCTCCTCCCGTCATCCTCCCCTCCCCCCTTGCTCCCTCCAAAATTCCTTTCCCAAATCCTCTCCAAAGTTCCTCTAACGGCCCGCCTACATCCCGCCCCCCTCGCCGCCCCCGCCGCAATCCTCCTTCCGTCGTCCTCCATTGCGTCGCCTCATCGTCGCCCCCACCGTCGTCATCTTTCCGTCGTCATCCCTCACGTCGCTCCCTCGTCGCGCCCCATCCCGCTTCCCATGTTCCGCGCCCCCCCTCCCGTCCGCGTCGCCCCACCTCCCGTGTCATCCTGTCGCCGCCCCCCTCATCATCACCTCCAAACTCCATCATCTGTGTTTTTTTCCCGCCCATCCTGTGGTGTTGGGTCCTCGTTTTGAAGGGACGGCGCCCAGCGTTCCTCTCCTTCCTTCCCGCCCTCATCCCCCTCCTCCCTCCTCCCCCATCATTGCTTCTGCTCTCGGCACACCTCTCGCACGTTTCGTAACCTCATGGGGGGCTCCACCGACGGCCCCAGTAAGGGTGTCCACATGCGGTTCCCCCATCCAGGGCAGCGTTTTGTAATCTCATAGTGAGCTCCACCGAATGCCCCAGTGGTGGTGTCCACATGCGGTTCCCCCACCCAGGGCAGCGCTTCGTAGCCCCATAGTGAGCTCCACCGAAGGCCCCAATGGGGGTGTCCACATGCGGTTCCCCCACCCAGGGCAGCGTGCCGTAGCCCCATATGGAGCTCCACCGAAGGCCCCAGTGGGGGCGTCCACATGCGGTTCCCCCACCCAGGACAGCAGTTCGTAGCCCCCATCAGGAGCTCCACCGTAGGCACCAGTGGGGGTGTCCACTTGCGGTTCCCCAACCCAGGGCAGCGCTTCGTAGCCCCAGGTGGAGCTCCACCGTAGGCGCCAGCGGGGCTGTCCGCATGCGGTTCCCCCTACCCAGGGCAGCGCTTCGTAGCCCCAGAGGGAGCTCCACTGTAGGTCACAGTGGGGGGTGTCCGCATGCGGTTCCCCCACCTAGGGCAGCGTGTGAAGGCCCCAGTTGGGGCGCCCGCGTGCGGTCCCCCCACCCAGGGTAGCGCTTCGTAGCCCCACAGGGAGCTCCACCGAAGGCCCCAGTGGGGGTGTTCGCATGCGTCTGCCCTACCCAGGGGTAGCGCCACCGAACACGATATTCATAGTTGCAGTATTCACAGCTGCGTATGGTTGTGTCATTTGCCAGGCTAATGGTTCACACGTCCTCAAATGCGTGCTTTCCATAGCCATGGCGCGATGGTAGCAGCGCGTCGCGCCTCGGAAGGGCGACGATGGGGCGCGAAGTTACACGCGTTTCGCGTGCCCGAACTCCCGCGGGGCAAAGCAATCTGGCCTCTGGGCCTCAAACCCCACCCCCCCCCCCCCCCCGCGCGGCAGCACCGAAGGGCGCGATAATGCCTCGTCTCGCGCCTCGCGGCCTGCCCGCCAACGCGCGGTGGTGTGCGTCGGTAACAGCGCTCCCCCCCGTCGATCGCCTCACCTTGGTGCCCCCCCTCTTCCACGTCCGTCGTGTCCGTGCCGTGCGTAGCCAGTTTTGGCCCGAGCGTGGGGTTGCTCGGCCGTGCGTTTCGCATCCTCAGGCCTGCTGCCGTCGACATGAACCATTCCCAGAAATGGTACGATGCGCGAGGATTTTGCCCCCACCGTTTTGCTAAACTATTGGCGCCTCAATATACCGTGGTGTGGAAACTGGTCGAACACGTTATTCCCATCATTTTCTTCTATATGCCTGATGACCGCGGCCTCGTTATTCTGGAGTGTCGCCCTGATGCAGGTGATATTGCAGCTGCAGCCCAAGCTAGTGGCCCAACTATGATTGTGGATTCCCAATATGGACCATACATGAATATCAGGCGGTTGATTGGATTCGAAGCTATATTTCGTTTATGTGTGAGAGTAGTCGCTGGTGGCACAGCGTGGATATCGCCTGGTATAAGAACGTGGCTATGTACGCACCAATTGAGATGGAAATGTAACCCACAAGGTGACGATGGCCTATTTCCAGTTCGCGAGGCCAACTCCGAGGTCATGAAGTGGTGTACCTTGTCTGTCATCATGTGGCTCAGAAAGGTGTGTATCATCAACGTATGCCCACACATACCCTCACCCTCCTCATCCTCTGCCCCCCTCTTTCTCCTCCACCTCCTCCTCCATCATCCTCCCTCATCCCCCTCCCGCCTCTTCCACCTCCCTCATCCTCCGCCTCTCCTCATCCTCATCGTCCTCCTCATCCTCCTCCTCGTCCCCTTGTCATCCTCGTCCGCATCGTCCGCCCAACCTGGCACCCTCCTGACCATCCCCCATTCCCCCTCTCCACCCATCCGTCTCCCCCATCTCCACCTCCCCAATTCCCCACCCCGCCACTGCCACCCTCTCCTCCCTCCCCCCCCCCCCCCCCCCCCCCGCCACTCCCCACTTACCCCTCTCTGCCCTTCCCTCGCCACCCTCCTGACCCTTTTCCCTTCCCCCTCTCCGCATTTCCATGTCTCTCCCACTGCCCCCCCCCCCCCCCCCCCCCCCCCCCCCCCCCCCCCCCCCCCCCCCCCCCCAATTCCCAACGCTTCCCCCCGTCTGACAGCGCCCGTCGCCTACCATGTTGCGCTGAAGGTGCACGTCGTCTGGCAGCACCCCCCGTCTACCATGCTGTGGTCGTTTCAGTATACAGAACGACTCATCAGTTTAATTTTGACGTTCATGACTCGGAGTTGGATCATCAACGCTGAGAACCGCATCAAGGAAATCAATATATATCACGGCGACGCCCAGTTCAGAGAGCTGGAGCGGGCCGCGATTGGTTCTAAACGAGATTTCCATATGACGATGATGTTGATCAGGATGGTTTTAGATCATCATGCTCAACATCATCATCATCATCACATGGAAATCTTGATTGGGCCATTGGAGGCCAAAAAGAACTCGATGACAATGACCATGTAGTTCGAAATCATCGGCGGTGTCGTCAACAACTTGCACCGCTCGCATGTTCTGAACCGCCAGAAAAGCATGATATCATTCATGAGGCTCGCTCCTCCGTCTGATGCTGAGACTGCGACTGGTGCTGGGACAGATGCTACACCAATTAAGCGGCGGCGAATTATGTCCAAGACTCCAGATTCCAGTGCAGCTACTCCAACTGGTTCAATTCCACCAGCTGATATTGCACCAAATTCACCAACTGGTGCTAGTTCACTGGCGGCGTCACCAACTGGTTCGATGCCACCGACTTCAGCGAGCTGGTCTGCGGGCCTTTCGTCTTCGGCGTACTCGTTCACGGACATTGCGAAGGAATATATTATGTCAAGTGGCAGTTCACCAACACCTTCGACAGTTATGCCATCAAGCATTTCAGCATCGCCTTCGGCGGGTACTCCGGCAAGCAGTTCAGCAACACCGTCGGCAGGCACTTCAGCAAGCAGTTCGGCAACACGTGTGGCAGGCACTTCAGCAAGCAGTTCATCAACTCATTCGGCAGGCACTTCAGCTGATATTCCAGATGACGAGATTATTGCCATGGCAAAGTGGCTGAAAGTCTGATGATGCCAGCAGGTATTCGATGACGACGTAACCGTCAACGTATATTCGGTATTCGATTCTGATGCGTTCAGCAGATATTCGAAGTGATTCAACTTATGAGGCGGGGTGGACGGTCACGGTCGACAGCAGGTGTGCGACACATTATCTCGAATGTGATTTGGGACATATCGTATTAGATATGAACATGTTTTCAGATCGAATGGGTTGCCCGTGCGTGCTGGAAAATGATTCCTATCGATCTGTCGTTATCGTTCATCATCTGCACACTCATCAACCACGATCTTGCATCACTACGGTCATCATATAGTCACGACCGCTCATCATTCACACGCGTGCACCATCAGGTATTCACGACCACCGATCATTAATGGCAATCACCATTCACCATCATTTGTACTTCACGATTATATGAACGACGTGAATGGTGGTATGTATGGGGTACGACACAAAGGGCGGCGAAAACTGATGACAAGCCGATGGCGGCACATCATACATAGATGGTGATGAAAACAATGGTGATAAGCACACTGATGACGTTTATGGTTGCACATTATGCTATAATTGTACATTAAGTACTGGTTGGACCTTATGTTTATATGGTTGTTTTGGTTGCACGTTATGTTATGGCTGCACATGGTTATGGTCGCAATCATGTTATGGCTGCACATTCTGTGGCTATGTCATCCGACTGTGGCGGGAAGACGAAGTGGGCGTCGTTATGTCGTATCGGTAATCGTGCGACGTGCGTTGTGGCTTGAGATCTGCGTGGTGCAAAGATAATTGCGCGGTGTCAAATTCTGATTAGACGTTGCAGGTCATATCCCGATCAATGAGTGTGGGGTTGAGCGGGCTAGGGCGAGATGCGGAGTGTGCAGGAATCGACCGAGTCTTGATGTCGCCTCGGTCTTGCCAGGCATTGGGGCGCTGGCTGAAGTCCACCAAGAAGGTCGCGCCTGTGGATGCCACGCCCACGGTGACGCCGCCCAAGAAGAAGATCCCGCCCAAGACGACCCCGCCCAAATCCGAGGATAAGTTGTTGCTCATGGCGAAGACTTACACGGCCGTGCCAACTCGGAAGCAGCAGCTGAAGGCACCACTTTTTTCGTTTCGCCTGAGACTTCCTCGCAGCACGTTTCGCCCGAGACATCGTCGCAACTCTGGGGTCCGAAATGCCGTGCGCGAGGTGGTCCAGTCCGTTACGCTGGAGACATCCTCGCAACTCTGGGCTCCGAGATGACGTTCGGGATGAAGAGGAGGTGGTGGAGGAGGAGGAGGAGGAGGAGGTGCGACAACGACTGCGTCGATGATGACGATGGCGAGTCCCCTGTTCGGTAGATATGCCGCCAGGCAGAGATCAACTTCGCCAAGTACGGCATGGATGAACATGATGATGATGATACGTGCGAGGTTGAGAAGCAGGCCACAACCGCGATGAAGCGCACCAAGAAGGGCGACAAAAAGTCGTCCGGCAAGGCGGGTTCGTCTTCTGATCCAGTGTGCTCGCAGTTTGTGTCGCGCAACCTCCCCCGCCGAGCCAGCCACCCCCTCTACGGTGAGCTGTATGCAGTGTATGCTAAGGATAACTCATATTGTGTGTACAGGCCAGATGATACGTCATCAAAAAAACGCTTCTTGTGGAATGCACGGGGAAGAAATTCGGTCGCCACGAGATTGCTCTTCGTGATGTGATGGTTCGTAGCTGCAAGAAGGCTCTGGATAAGAAATCCACCATTCAGTTTCGCGACTCGCTCATGAGGCAGTGAGATGAGCAAGGGAAATTCGCTTCGTTATCACAGATGTCCTTGGGGAGGGCACGCTTGCAACTCCGCTCTGATGAATGATTATAATGAGCGACGTCGGGTTTCAATATTCGGCGCAAGGGCGCCATTATTTTCAGGGTAGGAGGTGGTGGCTGAGATATCAGATATTGACGTGTGTCACCCATGCGCGCACATTGCCTCTGTTCGAAGATAATGAATCCCCCGTCAGATTGCGTTCCACGTGGCCAGGTTCAGGAGAGAGTGTTAGCCAGTCACCCATCATCAGCACGATTGGGCATCGGGCATACAATACACGCACCACTAATGGAATGGTGATTCACATCCCCACCCTGATCTCATATAACCCCTCTCCATCAGCATCACCGTCCGCATCCATGCCTCTTGCACATCCATTCTCCATCCCCGTATATTCACCACCCCGCACATCTCCATCCCACCCCCCACCATCTCAATGTCAAACCAATATGCCTACAACATTGTGGAATGTGTAGTATGTAGAACAATGCATGTTCATGTATACGATTTCGTCATGAACATATCATCATGGCACCAACTGGTCGTCACAATTAGGGCTCAAGCGATCCCCGAGATCATTGCCAGAGATCACACATAGCTCAGCCCGAGATCATTGCTCAGCCCGAGATCATTGCCAGGGATGACACCCAGGACGCCGTCCCAGCCCGCCCTGAAATGCTTCACGGAGCTCAAAAAGTGGCACACGCATACTACTGACCAAGGGTGGGTGGGTCACCTCATCGGCCTCAATTGGCAGGCGAACGAAGTGATTGAGGCGTGGCGCTGGAAGCAGCCAACGGACGACAAGGGCGGCAAGGGCGGCACGGTCATCAAGGGCGGCACGGTCATCAAGGGCGGCACGGTCCGCAAGGGCGGCACGGTCCGCAATGGCGGCACGGTCGACAAGGGCGACACGGTCGGCAAGGGCGACACGGTCGGCAAGGGCGACAAGGGCGGCGCGGTCCGCAAGGGCGACAAGGGCGGCGCGGTCCACAAGGGCGACAAGGTCATCAAGGGCGGCACGGCCCGCAAGGGCGACGCGGTCAGCAAGGGCGGCACGGCCAGCAAGGGCGGCACGGCCCGCACGGGCGACAAGGGCGGCACGGTCCGCAAGGGCGACACGGGCGGCACGGTCCGCAAGGGCGACAAGCGCGGCACGGTCCGCAAGGGCGACAAGCGCGGCACGGTTCTCAAGCGCAAGCATCGCTGAGCTCTAGAGATTGGGCACGTCGTAGACCAATTTCAGATGCATATATGATTGGTTAGTGAGGGGAAATGATGAATGATGATGAGGGGGTGGGAACGGGAACGTGTGATGTGAAGTGCGTCTGAGCAGATATGGTCTAAGCTTTTGGGGCGACCCATGCAAGGATTGCACCCCGCACCCCGATCGCCCGTGGTCCTGTGCATCGCAGCGCGGGTAGCACCCACTGACATCAGAGTGTATATTCAGAACGCATCATCACAATCCTGATAGTGGTGTCATGGTGTTCTGCGTTTGCCATGCATGTCATCCCCCATCACCACGATTGGTCCCTATCATCAACACAATACTACACATATAATGCGTGCTGTATATCCCACCAGCCCTCTCAACGAGTCCAAATAATCTCCAATATGGTTCAATATAGCGCAATATCGCTTAAGATGGCTCCCAAGATGTTCCAAGATGCCCAAAGGCGGCCCAAAGACTGCCCCAAGTGGCCAAATAGCTCCCCAATGAGGCCCCGAAGGGACCAACATCGTCACAAAACCCGAAGAAAATCAATGTGTGGTGTGGTATCCCCGTTTCGCGCCCGACTGTCATCCAATGCCTCACGATGGCTCAAATATGGCCCAAGATGGCCCCGCACGAGGCCCAATAGAGCCCCAAGGCGGCCCCGCGAGCGCCCAATAGCGCTCAAAGGTCGCCCCAAGAGCGCACCTCGAGGCTATGTTTGGAGCTCATGAGGTGGATGCTAAGTAGGAAGCCCTCATTCGTTGACCGATCTCATCCAAGATGGCCCCAAGAGCGCTCATGCAGCCCCCAAGAGCGCCCCGAGAGCGCCCCAAGAGGCGCTCAGACGGCCCCAAGAGTCACCCAAGGGGCATCCAAGAGGCTCCCACGAGACCCCCAAGACGCTCCGAAATGTATGTGAGACGCGTTTGGCTCTTCGGTTCGCCGTCCTCTTCAATTTCGCATCCCCCGATTCCTCATCATCCTTCTCATCCTTCTCCTCCCTCTGCTCCCTCTCATCCGTATCGTCTGTATCGTCATCTCCCCACTCCACATCCTCTTCATTATCCTCATCATCCACATCCTCCGCTTTATCCCCCTCCCCCTCCGACGAGGAGTCCGTCTACATCCTCCACATCGTGGGGTGCATGACACCTTCCCCCGCCATTTGTTATTACGCGAGCTATTCGACGTCCCTGATCACCTCAGCTCACATTGATACCATTTCTGGATGGGCTGGTGGGGGCACGCGAGTCGTCAACACTTTCATATCGTAAGCACATATACCATACTCCAAATCAGTTTATATACACATACACGTTTAACGTATAAATATTGTATCTGAAGTTTGTCTGACGTTTGCCAGACGTTTCTCTGAAGTTTCTCTGACGTTTGAAACTGCAGGGAAACTTCAGAGAATTCTCTGAAGTTCTTCTGTAGTTTGAAACTTCAGATAAACGTCAGGGAAACGTTTGACAAACGTCAGACAAACGTCAGACACACCAAACCATGTGTATGTTGTGTAGACATAATATCGGTTATTACAATTCGGGCTCGGCCTACATAATTCACATATCGATGTCTACACATCGATCTGACATATGCAGCTTAGAGTGGGTGTGATTTCAAATCGACGCTTATAGCATGTGGGCACGGTCGCGTGACGACAGTTCATGTGTACATATCCCTCCAAGTTGATATTGTAGTTATGCGGTCAGTTGGTGCGGGTAATGGCAATGTACACACCATGTCCGACGGTTGGTGATATGCCATATGCATGTCGACAATCAACTATCCGTCGCAGTGGCGACACTGGCGTGCATATAACCACCGCCCATCACAACTAACACTGGTGGCGCGATGATAATTGATGCTCAAGTGACAGCCTGGGCGCGGTGATAGCTTGCGACCATGGGTGCGATGATAGCCGACGCGCACATGACCATTTGAGCGTGATGATAGCTAGTGCCGCATAACACGATGATTGATTGAGGGTTCCATGGCGAGCTGGCTCGAGTGCCGAGCTGGTTCGCGCCTGTGTGCGTGAGCTTCGACTGGGAGCTGGGGATGGCGCCCAAGAAGAAGAGCAGTTTCGTGAAGAAGGAAATGATGTGTTTAATTGTTCATATTTCACTCACATACTAGGTGTTACGTATTTATGACATATATACTGACATCATTACCAGTCCCACCCCCTCCCATGCGCACACGCGCACTCGTTTCGCTCCGAGAGGACACCGTGCTCAAGCGCAAGCCTGCCGCTGCAACGACTACAGTCATCGTGCCGTTCAGCGCCAAAGGGACCCTCTCGTTGTAAATACATGATCCCCCCATACTCATCCTCGCAATCCCTCCGCACACACCCTCGTACTCGTCGTCCACGCCCTCATATTTTTAGTCTTGGTCGTCGTTCCTATTCCCCCCCCCCCGCCCATCCTCTTACTCCTCCCCCGCCGATGTATCCTCCTCCTCCTTCTCCTATAGTATCGAGTTCCATATATGGTTTCACTGTGCTAATCGTCCTCGTCAGACCCCTCCCCCCCCCCCCGCTCCTCACCAATCGCCCCCCCCCCCCCCCCGTGCCCGTGCTCGCCCTCGCCCTCGTCCTCGTCTGCATCGCCATCCTCCTGCTCCCACCCGCCCACCGCATCCCCTCTCGCGCGTGGCTCCCAGGAGGGCGCTCGCGAAGCTTGTGGCCATGTGCGAGGGCAAAAGCTTCGAGAAGCGACAAGAACTGTATCGGACCCGATTTGACATATTATTGTTTATGAGCGCGTCGAACTGTCGGATCGCAGCATGCGGTGATCGCGTCGCAATCCCACCAGCCCTCTGGGCGCATATCTTCTTCCACCCCTCCCCCGTCCCCCTTGCGTGGGGAGGGGTTTACTCTCCCCCTGCCCCCCCCCCCTGGACCTGGGCGGAGGGTTTCGCGACCGGTCGGACGGTTCTGTTGGCCCCAATATGGCTTCAAGAGCGCGTCAGAGAACCCGAGATAACCTCCAATATGTCCCAAGATAGCGCCAGATCGCGTAAGATGGTTCCCAAGATGTTCCAAGATGCCCAAATACTGCCCCAAGACAGCTTCACGTGGCCAAAGAGCTCCCCAAGGAGGCCCCGAAGAGGCCAAACTCGCCCCGAAACCTTAAGAATATCATTGTTTTTGCTTTCTCGCCGTTTCGCTCCCGATGACCACCCAAGGCCCCAAGACGGCTCCAATATGGCACAAAAGGGCCCCACAAGAGGCCCAAGCGAGCCCCGACACGGCCCCGAGAGCGCCCAAGATCGTTCCAATAGCGCCCCAAGAGCGCCCCAAGAGGCGATGGTCGGAGTTCCTGAGGGGGAGGCTAATTCGGGATCGCCTTCGTCGATCGATCTCCTCCAAGATGGCCCCGCGAGCGCCCCTGCAGCCCCCGAGAGCGCCCCGGGAGCGCCCCACGAGGCGTCCAGGCGGCCCCACGAGGCGCCCAAGAGGCCTCCAAGAGGCTCACAAGGGACCCCCAATGAGCCTTAAGAGGATCTCCGAAATTCATGTAATACGTTTCTTGCTCGTCGGTTTGCCGTCCTCTTCAATGTATCATTCCCCATCTTCCTCCTCCTCCTCATTATCCTCCTTCTCCTCCTTATCATCCCTCTGCTCCCTCCCCTCCTTCTCGTCCTCATCGTCCTCTCCCTAATCCATCCTCCTCATCATTATCCACCTCGTCCTCCTCGTCCTCCTCTCCCCCCCCCCCCTCCGACGGGGATGCCTTCTCCGTCCTCCCCCTCTTGGTGTACGTGATAGTTTCCCCCGCCCTTTGTTATTATGCATGCCCCCCGACTTCCCTGATCACCTCAACTCCCCCTGGACATCGTTTCTGGATGGGCTGGTGGGGGTGCGCGAAGCGTCAACGATGTAGGGTTGGAAACGTAGTGGTGTGATTTCAACTATACTATGTCGTGCAATGCTCGTGGAAGCGACATGCCGTGTCGTCATCTACGATTGGCCATGGCGTGCTATGTTGACATTCATTGGCCATGTCAGTGTAATCGTGCCGAAATGTCGAGTCACGTTGCGATGGGCTGTGATCACACGCGTGTTTGTGATGTTTACAAGGCAGTGACATTATCAATGTGTTGGCGTCTGACAACGGCTCTTAACGTTATATGCCGTAACCAACAATACGGCTCTCAGCCTACACGGAGATCCAGAAGATCCAGCTCAGATCCGCGCGATCTTTGACGAAGCTGAGATGCGCCGCTTGTACGGTTCCTTCGGCACGGCGAGGAAGCACTCCGACGACGCGCAAGCTGCTTTCGCGGAGGCCCCCTTCACACGTCGTCATTATGTGCAATCGTGTCAATACCAATCGTTCTCGTAGGTTATTCATCCACGTTCGGGGTTACCACCATCGCGTATGTTCGTAGTCGCGCCGTTCCGCGTGTCACGTCGCACCCAAAACCCTTCTCGTCATCCCACGCACCATCGTCTCACTTACCGCTCTGGTTCCCCCGCCCGCCTCGTATCCACACCCGCGACCCCGACCCCAGGCTGCTGTCAGCAAGGACGGCCGCAAGAACGAGAACAAGCAGAAACTCCTGGCGGCGTGGTTGAAGGACCGCTGCGTAGCCGACACGAACCGAGCCGATCCGACCGATTTGAGCCGACCGAACCGACCGCTCGACAGAACCGACCGATCGATCTACCGAACCGAACCGAACCGACCGATCGATAGTCGACACGACCGAACCGACCGATCGGCATAACGGGAGTTGATCGGAGTGGATTACATGAGCGATGCGATTTGGCATGTAGATTGTGTGAGGGGATGACAGGCATGGTCAGAGGACTTGATCAGTATAGAATGGGCGGGGATGGACTGGCAGAGAGAGAGTATGATCGACGGGCAGCCAGGACCCCAAGATGGAGGAGTCGTTCTGGCACACCGCTGTATCGATCGGCTACTCCGAGAGCATCAAGCAGGACAAGCGCTGGCTCAGCTTGAAGCAGTTCGAGGACAAGTACGGCGTGGACGAGGCCGCCGAGATGGTCGAGGGCAAGCTGTTGATGGAGCTTCGGGTTATCGAATCGTTTGTAGAGCCTGGTATGTCCTGGAGGCCCTGGATGGTTCGGATACATGTCCACTGTTTCGGGACCGCCACAGCATCATTGCCCTGGGTGTTCCTGGATGTTCTCAGATGTGCAGGATGATTACTCACTGGGCATTCTTGGACGCTCTGTATGTTCCTGGAGGCCCTGGATGTTTCGGATCCGTTTCGGGTGTTTCGGAGCTGACACAGCATCATTGCCCTGGGTGTCCCTGGATGTTCTCAGGGGCGATGGGTGATGATTCGCTGGATGTTCTTGGATACCCTGGATGTTGATGGATGCCATGGATGTCTCGGATACGTTTATGCTGTTTCGGGACCAACACGACATCATTGCCCTGGGTGCTACCCTAGGTTCTCGGATGTGGTGGATGAGTATTCACTGGGTGACGGTTGAAGTCCTAGATGTTCCTGCAACCCCTGGATGGTTCGGATATGTTTCGGATGTTTCGGAGACGCCTCGCCATCATCGCCTTGAATGATCATGGATGGTCTCGGATGCGCTGGATGCGTCGTCATTGATTTTCCTGAAATCCATTGTTCCTGGATGCACTGGATGTTTCGGACGCCCTCTAGCCACGCCCTCCCAATGACTCAGCCATCAATCCCGCGCCGATCCCCCCCCCGTCCCTGGAGATTCTCGTTGGGGGGCATTCAGTGAAGCATTCGCCGAATTTTTAAATGCCGACTAAAAGCAGCCCGAACCATAGTTTCATTACGACCAGGCTGGGATTGATGTCTGAGGTGTTTGTTGCCACCCTGCCGAGTCGCGGAAAAACCCTGCCAACCCCGCGCGGAAACAATGGCTCGATTGCGACGACACGTTCAGCAAGCTGATGTCGCGCTCCAAGAAGCAGACGGCCACGGGTAAGAGGAAGCTACAGGACGGCGAGTTCGAAGCCATCACGTCGGGCATCGGCAAGGCGAAGTACCTTGGCGATGGCCGCGGAGGACTCGATTTTAGCGTTGTTGACGCATTCCATCGCTTGTCGTCCTTGGCACTTCCTCCATGGCCCGCGCCGTCGCAACGCCGCGCCGTTGTTTCCTACCCCCTCGTTGTTATCATGCCCGCCCTATCCCCATCATGTTCCTATGTCGTTCGGTAGCCCCCCTCTTCATTTCGCTCCATCTAATTCTCGCCGGCCCCCGCGTCGTCGCCCCGCGCCCTCGTCAGCCACCTCGTCGTCTCTCCCAAACTCGCGGCGTCGCCCCCAAACCCTCCCCGTCGTCGTCGTCACGAAGCCACCCGAGTCACGTCTGTCAACCAAACGCCACAAGCGTCCATGGGCAACATGGGCATTGTCTCGTCCGACGACGACAACACCGACTCCGACGCACCGCTGATGAACAAGAAGGGTCGTGAGGGTGGCCGTGGCCGCGGCCGCGGCCGCGGCGGCAGCGGCCGCAGCGGCGGCGCCCGATCATCTGCGGATGGCGGCACGGCGAAGGCGACGGCGCATTCAATGATGACGATGATGGGATGGGACGAGAAGCGAGCTCGATTGAGTGGGCAATCGATCGAGCGATACCGACGTCTGGGGATGACAGGGGGGGTACGAACAGGACGCGATCCTCATCTCCCGCTCATCCTCCCTGTTTCTCGGTCGATCGCTCCTCGCGGCTCGATCGCTATTTCCCAGCCGCCCCCTCTTTCTCCTTCCCCTCCTGCCAGTCTCCCCGTCCGCCCCATCTTCAATGTCCTCGTCCTCCCACCGCCGCCCCCTCCCCCCGTTTCCCCCCCCCATTCGCCCGTCGAACCCCGACGCGCGCCCCCCCCCCCGTCCGCCCGCGCACGAGGCGAAGGCGGACGCGGCAGCCGTCAGCAAAGCCAAGGCGGCGAAGATCAAGCTGCGTGAGAGGGTGACCAACGTCGAGGCGTGGGATCGCTCCTCGTGTGACGAGCTGTCGGTGCTCGGCGATGCACAGATGTTCTACGACACGTTCGAGGCCGTCGTCTCAATAGAGGGATGTGGAGTAGGTGGGCGAGGGGGGTGGATTGGCACGTAGGAGAAGGGGAGTTGGGCATGGAAGGCGGGTAGGGGGGGGGGACACTAGGGGGATGATATGGCGTATAAGAGGAATGGGTGTGGTAGAGAAACGGTGAGTGGGCGATGGACGAGGGGACATGGGTCGCACCCGCGCGAGATGTGGACTCTGAGAACGGGTGTGGTCCCATGACCCAACATCCAATTTCAGTTTGGATGGGATGTGTCTCACCCCCCTCCTCCCCGCCGCTTGGCGGGATGGAGAGGTATGAAACGTATACAGACTCAACCTTTGGCCATGCACCCTCCTCAACCCAGGGCCCCCAGTGCAGAGTGTGCGTCGCCAGGCAATGGTCCCCCTGCTGATGGCGACGGTCAAGGGCAATCAAACCAGGGCGAGCAAGAGTGACCTCGCGGAGGCCAAGAAGGTCATCGATCTCCCAACCACTCCACCTTCACATCCAACAATCCCCTCACCCCAAAACATAACCTGGCGAAGGGCCCAACCATATGCAGTTGTGAATATCGGTTTCAGTGGCGCTACCTCTGGGTAGGGGAGACGCATGCGAACGCCCCCACTGGGGCCTTCGGTGGAGCTCCCTATGGGGCTACGAAGCGCTGCCCTGGGTGGGGGGAACCGCATGCGGATACCCCCACTGGGGCCTTCGGTGGGGCTCCATATGGGGCCACGAAACGCTGCCATGGGTGGAGGAACCGCATGCGAGCACCCCCACTGGGGCCTACGGTGGGACCACGAAACGCTGTTCTGGGTAGGGGAACCGCATGCGGACACCTCCACTGGGGCTTTCGGTGGGGCTCCCTATGGGGCTGCGAAACGCTGCCATGGGTGGGGGAACCGCATGTGGACACCCCCACTGGGGCCTACAGTGGAGCTCCCTATGGGGCTACGAACCGCTGCCCTGGGTGGGGAAACCGCACGTGAACACCCCCACTGGGGCTGTCGGTGGAGCCTCCTATGGGGCTACAAAACGCTGCCATGGGTGGGGGAACCGCATGTGAACACCCCCACTGGGGCCTTCGATGGAGTTCCCTATGTGGCTGAGAAAGGCTGTCATGGGTGGGGGGAACCGCATGTGGACACCCCCACTGTGGCATTCGGTGGAGCTCCCCATGGGGCTACGAAGCGCTGCCCTGGGTGGGGGAACCGCATGTGGACACCCCCAATGGGGCCTTCCTTGGATCTCCCTATGGGGCTGCGAAACGCTGCCCTGGGTGGGGGAACCGCATGTTGACACCCCCACTGGTGGCTTCGGTGTAGCTCCTTATGGGGTTGCAAAACGTTGCCATGGGTGGGGGGACCGCATCTTTCGGTGGAGCTCCCTATGGGGCTACGAACCGCTGCCCTGGGTGGGGAAACCGCACGTGAACACCCCCACTGGGGCTGTCGGTGGAGCCTCCTATGGGGCTACAAAACGCTGCCATGGGTGGGGGAACCGCATGTGAACACCCCCACTGGGGCCTTCGATGGAGTTCCCTATGTGGCTGAGAAAGGCTGTCATGGGTGGGGGGAACCGCATGTGGACACCCCCACTGTGGCATTCGGTGGAGCTCCCCATGGGGCTACGAAGCGCTGCCCTGGGTGGGGGAACCGCATGTGGACACTCCCACTGGTGCCTTCGGTGGAACCCCCTATGGGGCTACGAAACGCGTGAGAAGTGCGCCGAGAGCAGCGGCAGGACCGTTGGCGTCGCCCCCGCTGAAGCGATTGCATTGCCGACGCAGCCGCCTTCGGCGCGAATGTCGCATGGCTGGAGAGGGAGCGCGAGGGGGTGGGTCGGGCACCCCCTCGCTTCGATGCGAGCGCATGGCTGCGGCAGCACCTGCGTTGCGGGGGAGCGCCGGGAAGCGCCGCCAGGGAGCGCTGCCGAGTGCTTGCGAATGCATGAAAACGCTTGGGAGCGCCATGGGACCGCTTGGACTTCTTAAGCGCGCTTGGGAACGCCGGGGAGCGCTTGGGACCACCTGCGGGAGCTTGGGAGCGCATGGGAACGCCTGGGAGCGCTTGGGGGCGTGCTGGGAGCGTGCCGGGATCGCTTGGGAGCGCGCCGGAGCGCTTGGGAGTGCTTCGGGGCGCCCCGGAGCGCTCGGAGGCGCCAGGGAGCGCTTCGGAGCGCGCAGGGAGCGCCTGAGCAGGCTGGGAGCGCCTGGGAGCGTGCAGGGAGCGCTTGCGAGTACCTGGGAGCGCTTGGGAGCGCCAGGGAACGCCTGGGAGCGCCTGCGAGCGTGCCGGGAGCGCCTGAGAACGCTTGGGAGCGCCATGCAGCGCCATGCGCTCGGGAGCGCTTGGGAGCGTGCCGAAAGCGCCGGGGAGCGCTTGGGAGCGCCTGGGAACGCCTGGGAGCGCTGGGGAGCGCCTGGGAACGCTTGGGAGCGCCTGGGAGCGCCTGGGAGCGCCTGGGAACGCTTGGGAGCGCCTGGGAGCGCTTGGGAGCGCCTGGGAGCGCCTGGGAGCGCCTGGGAGCGCTGGGGAGCACCTGGGACGTGCGCCAGCCGAAAGGACACCGCATGCTGTATTTTCATATGTTTGCGGCCCCACCGACGGCCGAAAGGGCGCCGCATGCTGTATTTTCATAGGTTTGGAGCCCCAGGGGATGGGACCAATCGCGGGGCACCCAACAGCTGCGCCTAGGGTTAAGGGTTCTATTCAACTCTCGGAGCACTCACAAGGCAGCCCCGCAGGGGAGCGCATCCTCTTCAGCGCTACGCGCTTCGTCGGTGCGGCGTTCGCGCATAGGCGGACTCGCTGATCGCTCGGCCAGGCGCCACGGGCTTCTGACGATGCACCGCCCGTGGCTTGCAGTTTAGGGTTAGGGTTTGGGTTTGGGTTTGGGTTTGGGTTAGGGTTAGGGTTAGGGTTAGGATTAGGGTTCGGGTTAGGGTTCGGGTTAGGGTTTGGGTTTGGGTTTGGGTTTGGGTTTGGGTTTGGGTTACGGGTTAAGGGTTAAGGGTTTGGGTTTGGGTTAGGGGTTAAGGGTTAAGGGTTTGGGTTAAGGGTTTTGGGTTAAGGGTTAGGGTTTGGGTTTCTGCGCAATACCATGCTACCCCCCCCTCCTCAGGAGGTAGGGGGGGATGGATGGATGCGTTCTGTCCCACCCCGTCCACCCAGAGTCATTGCTTTTAGGGTTTAGGGATCTACCCCCCACGCTCCCCCCTATCAAGGGGGGAAGGAGTGCTGGCGTCAGCCTGAGTGAGTGATGTGCGTCCCAGAAACAGATATGTCAGCATTAGCGCGATTCGAAATCGTCCTTCCCGAAAGTTACGCGCGCGACCCCAACCCTTGCGGGTGCAGAGTCGCCCGCGTAGCCTTCCCCAGGGGCCGCCGCGTGGAGGCTTCGGGCCGCGCACGAGGCTCCCGAGGATGCTCTGGGCAGAGCTCTGGGGGGGAGCTCTGAGGGAGAGCTCTGGGGGGGAACTCTGGGAGAGAGCTCTGGGGGAGCGCTCTGGGGGGGAGCTCTTGGGGATAGCTCTGGGGGAGAGCTCTGGGGTGGAGAGCTCTGGGGGAGAGCTCTGGGGGGGAGCTCTGGGGAGAGCTCTGGGGGAGAGCTCTGGGGGAGAGCTCTGGGGGAGAGCTCTGGGGGAGAGGGGAGAGCTCTGGGGGAGAGCTCTGGGGGAGAGCTCTGGGGGAGAGCTCTGGGGGAGAGCTCTGGGGGAGAGCTCTGGGGGAGAGCTCTGGGGGAGAGCTCTGGGGGAGAGCTCTGGGAGAGAGCTCTGGGGGAGAGGGGGGAGCTCTGGGGAGAGCTGGGGGAGAGCTCTGGGGGAGAGCTCTGGGGGAGAGCTCTGGGGGAGAGCTCTGGGGGAGAGCTCTGGGGGAGAGCTCTGGGGGAGAGCTCTGGGGGAGAGCTCTGGGGGAGAGCTCTGGGGGAGAGCTCTGGGGGAGAGCTCTGGGGGGGAGCTCTGGGGGAGAGCTCTGGGGGAGAGCTCTGGGGGAGAGCTCTGGGGGAGAGCTCTGGGGGAGAGCTCTGGGGGAGAGCTCTGGGGGGGAGCTCTGGGGGGGAGCTCTGGGGGAGAGCTCTGGGGGAAAGCTCTGGGGGGGAGCTCTGGGCGAAAAGCCGAGCGGTATTTCTGAGCATCCGGCGAAGGGTTAGGGGTTATCATTTTGCAAGCGAAGCACCGCCTCGGGCCGGCAGGCCTATGGTCGCGGTGAGCTCGACTTGCAGCTCGCTCTCACTAGCAGATCCTTACAGGCGTGGCGGTGCGCGCCCCCAGGTCCGCGCCTGCAGTTTGGGTTAAGGGTTTTGGGTTAAGGGTTAGGGTTTGGGTTTGAGTTAGGGTTTGGGTTAGGGTTTGGGTTAGGGTTAGGGTTAGGGTTAGGGTTAGGGTTTATTGTTTAGGGTTTAGCCGGGAAGCGCCGCCAGGGAGCGCTGCCGAGTGCTTGCGAATGCATGAAAACGCTCGGGAGCGCCATGGGACCGCTTGGACTTCTTAAGCGCGCTTGGGAACGCCGGGGAGCGCTTGGGACCACCTGCGGGAGCTTGGGGGCGCATGGGAACGCCTGGGAGCGCTTGGGAGCGTGCTGGGAGCGTGCCGGGAGCGCCTGGGAGCGCGCCGGAGCGCTTGGGAGTGCTTCGGGGCGCCCCGGAGCGCTCGGAGGCGCCAGGGAGCGCTTCGGAGCGCGCAGGGAGCGCCTGAGCAGGCTGGGAGCGCTTGGGAGCGCGCAGGGAGCGCTTGGGAGTACCTGGGAGCACTTGGGAGCGCCAGGGAGCGCGTGGGAGCGCCTGCGAGCGTGCCGGGAGCGCCTGAGAACGCTTGGGGGCGCCATGCAGCGCCATGAGCGCTTGGGAGCGTGCCGAAAGCGCCGGGGAGCGCTTGGGAGCGCCTGGGAACGCTTGGGAGCGCTGGGGGGCGCCTGGGAACGCTTGGGAGCGCCTGGGAGCGCTTGGAAGCGCTTGGGAGCGCCTGGGAGCGCTTGGGAGCGCCTGGGAGCGCCTGGGAGCGCCTGGGAGCGCTGGGGAGCACTTGGGACGTGCGCCAGCCGAAGGGACACCGCATGCTGTATTTTCATATGTTTTGCGGCCCCGCGGACGGCCGAAAGGGCGCCGCATGCTGTATTTTCATAGGTTTGGAGCCCCAGGGGATGGAACCAATCGCAGGGCACCCAACGGCTGCGCCTAGGGTTAAGGGTTCTATTCAACTCTCGGAGCACTCACAAGGCATCCCCGCAGGGGAGCGCATCCTCTTCAGCGCTACGCGCTTCGTCGGTGCGGCGTTCGCGCATGGGCGGACTCGCTGATCGCTCGACCAGGCGCCACGGGCTTCTGACGATGCACCGCCCGTGG
The DNA here is from genome assembly GCA_963575745.1 of Prorocentrum cordatum. Taxonomy (NCBI): domain Eukaryota; class Dinophyceae; order Prorocentrales; family Prorocentraceae; genus Prorocentrum; species Prorocentrum cordatum. The sequence goes on from CAUYUJ010016294.1 coordinate 359,401, forward strand.
CTTGCAGTTTAGGGTTAAGGTTTGGGTTTGGGAAAGGGTTAGGGTTAGGGTTTGGGTTTGGGTTTGGGTTTGGGTTACGGGTTGAGGGTTGAGGGTTAAGGGTTTGGGTTTGGGTTAGGGGTTAAGGGTTTGGGTTAAGGGTTTTGGGTTAAGGGTTTGGGCTAGGGTTTGGGTTAGGGTTTGGTTTGGGTCAGGGTTTGGGTTAGGGTTAGGGTTAGGATTAGGGTTTATTGTTTAGGGTTTAGGGTTAGGGTTAGGATTAGGGTCAGGGTCAGGGTTAGGGTTAGGGTTAGGGTTAGGGTTAGGGTTAGGATTAGGGTTAGGTCTAGGGTTTAGGGTTAGGGTTTAGGGTTTAGGGTCTATCAGGGCAAGGCCAATAATACCTACCTGCATAGGCACCCACCTGCGGCGGCTATCAATCCCCCCCGCATCTCCACCCCCACATAAAGATCATCTCTCCTCTCATGTTATGCCGTGTCTGTAGCATAGCATAGCATACCATAGCAAGCCTGGGAGCAAGCGCTTAGCAAAGAGGCGGCGGCCGCGCGCGCGCGCGGGAGACCCTAACGGGTCGGGTCGGGTCGGGCGGGCGGACCCTAGCGGGCGGGTCGGGCCAGGTCGGGCGGACCCTAACGAGCGGGTCGGGTCGGGAGGGCGGGACATTCAAGCATGGTGCGTGTACACTTGACACGCGTGAAGAACCCTAACGGGCGGTTCGGGTCGGGCGGGCGGGCCCTAACGGGCGGGTCGGGTCGGGTCGGGCGGACCTTAGCGGGCGGGTCGGGTCGGGCGGGCGGGATATTAAAGTATGGTGCGTGTGCACTTGACGCGCGTGAACCCTGACGGGCGGGTCAGGTCGGGTCGGGCGGGCGGACCCTAACGGGCGGGCCGGGTCGGGTCGGGCGGACCCTAACGGGCGGGTCGGGTCGGGCGGGCGGGACAGTAAAGTGTTGCGTGTACACTTGACACGCGTGAACCCTAACAAGCGGGTCGGGTCGGGTCGGGCGGACTCTAGGGTTCGCGGCCGCCGCGCGCGCGTGCACTTTGTCGTATATTACCATGCACACATCTTGTAAGAGCATGATGTTACGTTTATCGTATGTTTTACCATATAAAACACCGGTTTACATACCCGGCCGCAACCCGGGCCGGGCACTTTGCATGGTAAAAAATATAGTTTTCTGATCGCATGATCAGGATATAGTATTTCTTGCAAGGGGAAAGCCGGGGTCGCGACCGGGGCCGGGCACAATGTATTGTAAAAAAAATCTGATTTCTGATCGCATGATCAGGATATAGTATTTTTTGCAGAGGATGGAGGGGGGGTGCATAGCGGCCGGTTTAGAAGGATTTAGGGCTTAATAATTACAAGGGTTAAAGATTTGGGGTTTAGGGTCAACGAGGCAAGGCGAGGAATACCTACCTGCATAGGCACTCATCTGCGGTGGCTATCAATCCCCCCCGCATCTCCACCCCCACATAAAGATCATCTCTCCTCTCATGTTCGACCGTGGCTGTAGCATAGCATAGCATAGCTAAACAGATAGGCGCTGCGAGGCGCGCGCGGCTGCTGCGCGCAGGTGCACCATATTTTTTGCAATGGATTATTGACATGGACACATCTTGCAAGAGCGAAATGTTGAGTTTATATTTTTTACACTGGAAAGCGCACATCAGAAACGAGGAATGATCAGGATGTAATATTTTTGGCAAAGGATGGAGCATGTTGAAAGGCAGAATGTTAAGTTAATCATTTTTTACAATATAAAACGCGGGTTTACATACGGGTGCGCGACCACGGCCGAGCACTTTGTGTGGTAAAACATAGAGTTCTCTGATCGCATGATCAGGATATACTATTTTTTGCAATGGTTAGAGCGGGGTCGCGACCGGGGCTGGGTGGAAAGTAATGTAAACAAATGGTTTTCTGATCGCGTGATCAGGAACTTGTATTTTTTTGCATAGGAGAAAGGCCGACTTGCATAGCGGCCGCTTTTGAAGGATTTAGGGTTTAATAATTATAAGGATTAGAGATTGAAGGTTTAGGGTCCACTAGCTCAAACTTGCAGCCCACTTGACCGTGTCCCACCCACCCATGACCCAAGACATTGATCTCGATGCGGTATCAACACGCGACTCGCAAAACGACGACGAGGACGACACCGATGACGACGACGTTGACATTGTTTTCAAAACGACGACGACGCGGCCGCGCAAAGACACCTGGGACGCGGCTGCAACGCCGATGCGGCCCGCGCGCCACGGCGCGCGGAGGCCGACGCAAGAGCGACGCGATGCGCGCACGCGCGGCGCCACAACGAGTAGCCCCACCCCCCCGCAGAAACTCACCGACGCCTTGGCGATGCATAAACCAGCTCGACGCGAGGCGCGCGGAATAATTCGTTGCTGGGCGAGATCGCTGCCCGCGACGCGGCGCGCGAAGGCCGATGCATGGGCGATGCGACGCGTGCGCGCGCGAAGGACCCAGCTCGACGCGATGCGCGAGGAATAGTTCGTTGCTCGGCGAGCGCGCTCCCCGCGACGCGGCGCGCGAAGGCCGCGTCGACGAGGCGCAGCTGCGCCTTCCTCCGGGAGCTTCTCGGCGAGAGGCTCCCGGGGGAGGGGGGCTTCTGGGCAGCCGTGATCGCCCCGCCGCGCTGGCTCCGTGGCGCTTGAGCGCGCCGCGGAGTGACCGCGCGGCGGGGCGGCCATATCCGCTCGGAAACCCAGGGGGCCATGTCCAGCCTCCACGGGGCGGCCTCTGGGGAAGGGCACGGGGGCGGCTCTCAACCCGAAAGGGTCGAGGTCGCGCCCGTACCTTTCGCGAAAGACAGTGCTGACGCCATGCCTGGCACACCGAGGCCATGAACGTCTGCCACGAGTCTGGGCGAGGGGAGTACCCTCCACTTTCGCAGGCTCTCCCAGAACGCCACTCCCGGTACTCCGGGAGTTTGCAGATCCTCCCAGAACGCCATTCCTGGCGCTCCGAGGGCAAGGATCTGCGTGAGGGGTGCGTCCTGGGATTTTATTTGGCCAGAACGCCATTCCTGGCGCTCCGAGGCCAAGGATCTGCGCGAGGGGCGCACCCGGGCGCTCCGAGGGCAAGGATCTGCGTGAGGGGTGCGTCCTGGGATTTTATCTGGCCAGAACGCCATTCCTGGCGCCCCGAGGCCAAGGATCTGCGTGAGGGGCGCACCCTGGGACTTGCAGATCCTCCCAGAACGCCATGCCTGGCGCTCCGAGGGCAAGGATCTGCGTGAGGGGTGCGCCAAAATGGGGGGGGGGCGGCCGAAGGAGGGACTGAAGGGCTTTTAGGATTTAAATTTTTATAGGCTCTTAGTTTTTAGGGTTCAGGGTTTAGGGTTCGGGTTAGGGTTAGGGTTGGGGTTAGGTTTTAGGGTTTAGGGCCTGCATTGGCGCATGCGCGCGCTGGCTGCGATCCCCCCCACATCAAGGTTGTTGGGGGGGATCGCTGCCCAAGCCGCGCGCGCTATGAACTTGCACTCCCGCCCCAGACCACCCACAGTAAAGCCCTTTAGGGTTTAGGGTTTCTCCCCCCAACCCCCCTATCAAGGGGGGCTTTCGTGTTGTGTGCGAATGCGAATATTCCGCGGGGAGCACGACGACGCGGTTTTGGCATTGCGTTCTTGGTACGCGCGCAAAGCGCTTTGCGCAGGCGCAAGAGCCAGCGTCGTCGCATGGCCAACAATCTTTGCCGTGGGTTTAGCTGCATTCGGCTGGCTCCCAGTTGGCGCATGGCTTTGCCGAAGGACGGATTCTTCTCCTGCGGGTGTTCATTGCAATCAGAAGGCACAGGAGAGGCCTCAAGGCCAGGCGTCGCCGCATGAGGTTTTGAATTACGGCGTTGGCCTGTCGCAGACGCAGCATTGCCCCTGGTTCCAGTAGGCCTCCTGCATTGGCTTTTGCCGTTGGCCTGGCTGCCCTTGCAGCCGCCGTCGTAGACGGCTGCCGCTGGCGCAGCACATCCACAGGGGTCCGAATATGCCTTCGGCGTTGGAAAGCAGCACTGCGAGGGCGCTGGCGCGGCAATCCCATGGGCCCCCGTGGGCCTCGAGCGAGTAGCCGCGCCGTCGGGCTCCTCGCTGACGCCGACGCGCACGGCAGTTGCATTCGCCCGCGGCTTTGGGTTTTGCTTTGAGGTCGCCCCCGCTGAAGCGATTGCAAGCATCGACGCAGACGCTGTCGACGCGAGCTTCGGAAGGCGGGAGGAGGAGCGCGAGGGGGTGGGTCTGGCACCCCCTCGCTACGATGCGCGCGCATGGCTGCGGCAGCACGTCCATGGCAGACCCCCTGGAATGCCTTGGGTGAGCTCTCTGGGAGCGCTGGGGGAGCGCCTCGACCTTTCCCAAGGATGGAAGCACGTGGGAGCGTCTGGGAGCGCGACAGGACACGCAGAGTGCACCGCGAGCGCGAGCCGTGAATTGCCCGTTGGGCTTGACCGTTGGCGTCGCCCCCGCTGAAGCGATTGCATTGTCGACGCAGCCGCCTTCGGCGCGAATTTCGCATGGCTGGAAGGGGGAGCGCGAGGGGGTGGGTCTGGCACCCCCTCGCTACGATGCGCGTGCATGGCTGCTGCAGCACCTCCATGGCCTACCTCTTGGAATGCCTTGAGAGAGCTCTCTGGGAGCGCAGAGAGAGCGCCTCGAGGTTTCCCCAGGATGGAAGCACGTGGGAGCGTCTGGGAGCGTGACAGGACACGCAGAGTGCACCGCGAGTGCGGGCCGCGGGTTGTCCATTGGGCAGGACCGTTGGCTTCGCCCCCGCTGAAGCGATTGCATTGTCGACGCAGCCGCCTCCGGCGCGAGCTTCGGGCGGCTGGAGAGGGAGCGCGAGGGGGGGGGTCTGGCACCCCCTCGCTACGATGCGCGCGCATTGCTGCGGCAGCACCTGCATTGCGGGGGAGCGCCGGGAAGCGCCGCCAGGGAGCGCTGCCGAGTGCTTGCGAATGCATGAAAACGCTTGGGAGCGCCATGGGACTGCTTGAACTGCTTAAACGCGCTTGGGACGCCGGGGAGCGCTTGGGACCACCTGCGGGAGCTTGGGGGCGCATGGGAACGCCTGGGAGCGCTTGGGAGCGTGCTGGGAGCGTGTCGGGAGCGCCTGGGAGCGCGCCGGAGCGCCTGCGAGTGCTTCGGAGCGCTCCGGAGCGCTCGGAGGCGCCAGGGAGCGCTTGGGAGCGAGCAGGGAGCGCCTGAGCAGGCTGGGAGCGCCTGGGAGCATGCAGGTAGCGCTTGGGAGTACCTGGGAGCGCTTGGGAGCGCCTGGGAGCGCCTGGGAGCGCCTGGGAGCGTGCCGGGAGCGCCTGAGAGCGCCTGGGAGCGCCATGCGCCTGGGAGCGCTTGGGAGCGCTTGGGAGCGTGCCGAAAGCGCCGGGGAGCGCTTGGGAGCACTTGGGAACGCTCGGGAGCGCTGGGGAGCGCCTGGGAACGCTTGGAAGCGCCTGGGAGCGCCTGGAAGCGCTTGGGAGCGCTTGGGAGCGCCTGGGAGCGCGCCGGAGCGCTTGGGAGTACTTCGGAGCGCCCCGGAGCGCTCGGAGGCGCCAGGGAGCGCTTCGGAGCGCGCAGGGAGCGCCTGAGCAGGCTGGGAGCGCCTGGGAGCGCGCAGGGAGCGTTTGGGAGTACCTGCAAGCGCTTGAGAGCGCCAGGGAGCGCCGGGGAGCGCCTGGGAGCTTGCCGGGAGCGCCATGCGCCTGGGTGCATGGGGAGCGCTTTGGAGCGTGCCGAAAGCGCCGGGGAGCGCTTGGGAGCGCCTGGGAACGCTTGGGAGCGCTGGGGAGCGCCTGGGAACGCTTGGGAGCGCCTGGGAGCGCTTGGGAGCGCTTCGGAGCGCTTGGGAGCGCCTGGGAGCGCTTGGGAGGGCTGGGGAGCGCCTGGAGCGCCTGGGAGCGCTTGGGAGCGCCTGGGACGTGCGCCGGCCGAAAGCACGCCGCATACTGTATTTTCATATGGTTTGCGGCCCCACGGACGGCCGAAAGGGCGCCGCATGGTGTATTTTCATAGGTTTCGAGCACCAGGGGATGGAACCAATCGCAGCGAACCCTTTGGCTGGGCCTAGGGTTAAGGGTTCTATTCATCTCTCAGAACTCACGAGGTATCCCCGCGGGGGAGCGCATCCTCCTCAGCGCTACGCGCTTCGTCGGTGCGGCGTGCGCGCATGGGCGGACTCGCTGATCGCTCGGCCAGGCGCCACGGGCTTCTGACGATGCACCGCCCGTGGCTTGCAGTTTAGGGTTAGGCGTTCGGGGTTAAGGGTTAGGGGTTAGGGTTTAGGGTTTAGGGTCTAACAGGGCAAGGCCAGGAATACTTACTTGCATAGGCACTCACCTGCGGTGGCTATCAATCCCCCCCGCATCTCCACCCCCACATAAATATCATTTCTCCTCTCATGTTATACCGTGGCTGTAGCATAGCATAGCATACCATAGCAAGCGTGGCTCGATCCAGGAGTGCGCCTGGGAGCAAGCGCTTAGCAAAGAGGCGGCGGCCGCGCGCGTGTGTACTTTGTCGTTTTTTTGCAATGGAATACGAGCATGGCCACGTTCGCCGTGCGCTGAAAAGTTGTTTGTGACGCCCCGATTTACAAGAATGTTGCAAACCCCATTGGTTTTTTCAATGATTCAGGATGCACGCGGAGGGCGATCCTGCACGATTGTGGTATGAGAAAGTCATATGTGTTCGTATGTGTTGTTGATATCGCTTCTGAAAAAAAAAAAAAAAGAAAAAAGAAAGAAAAAAAAAAACATTGAAAACACATTGTGTTTCAAAGGATTTCGCCATGATCGCGCGGCTGCCGCGCGCATGTGCACTCTGTAGTATTTTTCGCAATGGATGATTGACATGGACACATCTTGCAAGAGCAAAATGTTGAGTTTATAATGTTTTTTACAATGGAAAGTACACAGCAGGAACAAGGACTGATCAGGATGTAATATTTTTTACAAAGGATGGAGCATGTTGAAAGGCAGAATGATAAGTTTATACTATATTTTACAATGTAGAACTCCGGTTTACATAACGGTTCGCGACCCGGACCGGCCACTTTGTATGGTAAAACCTAAAGTTTTCTGAGCGCGCATGATCAGGAAATAATATTTTTTGCGTAGGATGGAGGGGGGTTTGCATAGCGAGCGGTTTTGAAGGGTTTAGGGTTTAATAATTATACGGGTTAGAGATTTAGGGTTTACACAACGTATTAGCGTCTGCGGACTTCGTAGCGGGGCCAATTGGCTTGCGCTATCGCTGAGAGCGCTTTCGTGCGTGCCCGCTCGAAGATCGCGCCCCCTCCTGCGCGGCGGATGTCTCCTTGGGAGCGCCTGGAGCACCTGGGGGCGCCTGGGAGCGCTTGGTCCCGCCTGGGAGCGTGCCGGGAGCGCCTGGGAGCGCCTGGGAGCGCTTGGGAACGCTTGGGAGCGCGCCGGAAGCGTTTGGGAGCGCCTGGGAGCCTTTGCCTGGGAGCGCTTCGGGGCGCCTGGGAGCTTCGCGATCGCCTGGGAGCGCCTGGGAGCGTGCCGGGAGCGCCTGCGAGCGCCGCGGAGCGTGCTGGCGTGCCTTTCGGGAGCCGCTCCCGTTCGCCCCGGGAGGGCCCCGGACCGCCTGGGAGCGCTTCAAAGCGCCCGGAAGCGCTTGGGAGCGCCCGGAAGCGCCTGGGAGCGCCTGGGAGCGCCTGGGAGCGCTCTGGAGCGCCTGGGATCGCGGGCCGTGACCGGGGGCGCATCCGCCCGTCGAAATGTCTACGACAGTAGCGGGGTCAATTGGGGTGCGCTCCCGCCTGGGAGCCCCTGGCGCCTGCTTAGTTGTTCGTTGTGTTGTAAGCTGGTTGTAACTTCTGCAAGTAGTTATAACTAGTTACGTATGTTGTCCAAAACGGCACAGGTTATATCTAGGTTACGCATGCGTTTTAATTACTATATACGTATACAGCACATGTATGATCGACAACCGACTGTTACACAATAGTATATAAGGTCGCATTCGAACGTGCATGTTGCGAAAATCGGAAGTTGTTGGCGCCGACGCAAGACATTGCATATCTTCCTGACAATCGATTTTTTATATGGCCCATGTAGCGCACACAGCTGACCGCACGAGTGCACGTGCCCGACTCAGCCGTGCACCTGGTCCCAAAAGCGGGCGGCCACGTTGTAGGCCGCGGAGGCCGCCACCTTGTCTGTCTTCTTGAAGAGCGCGTAGCCACGCGTGGTGAAAGCCCCACGCGAGATCCGCCTGGCCACCTCTCGCTTCAAGAAGCTCTTGGAGAAGTCCTTCGGGAGGCGCCGCAAGAGCTCCGCCGTGGTCTCGGAGACCTCGGCCTCCTTGCTGCCCGCGGCACTCGGCGCCGCCGAGGGCCTCTTGCAGGCAGGCGCCGCGGAGGGCCTTTTGCGAGGTGGAACCGCCGCGGCGGGCTTGCCACCCAGCAAGGGGACCTCCTCGTCGTCGGAGGCCTCATCCTCGTCGGAGTCGTCCCCTTTCTTCTTCCTCGTACCTTCGCATTCTCCAACACCTTCTTGCCAGCCGCGACGATAGCCGCAATGCCTGCTGGAGCGGGCGCGGCTGCGTCTGCAGGCGGCCCGTCGCCCCCCTCCACCTCGACCGCCACCTTCCCGCAGGCATGCTGGTCCTCGATCGCGAGGCACGCCGCGACTGCAGGGCCCTCCGAGGCGTAGCGCCTCTTGCCAGATGGAGACCCGCCGTCGTCCTTCAACCTGCGCAGCAGCAACTCCGCGAGGTCGTCGCTTCGCTCCTTCCGATTGGCAACCTTGGCCGACGAACTCTCCGCGGCCCGCTGCCTCCCCCCGATTGCCAAGTTGGTGGACCTCGCAGGCATCAAATCTGTCCGTGTCATCTGCTTGATCTTCATTGGCTCAATTTTCGTCTTGACGGGGCCATCGCCGTCGGCGTACGCCCGCGGGTACTGCTTCACGAAGTCCTTGGGTTCCAAGGGGTAGCTCAGCAACCCCATCTGGCCAGGGGTGATCAGCCTCTTGGCGGACATCTTCAGTTTGAATATGTGGAGCTGGTCGTACGCCTCATCGGGCTGGAGCGAGCGGCCATGACAATGAGACAAGATGGCCAACACGTCTTTGACCATAGGGTCCGACGGGTGACGCACCCCGATCTGCATGAGGAAGTCGGCCATCGTCTCCTTCTTCATTTCCCAGGAGTTGTCCTTATCCATAATGGTCCCCCAAAGCCCTTCTGTTAAGTAATGGCACAGGTGCAAGTGAGTCTGAGTCTGCGAGGTCCCCGAACTGCTGGCGCGCCCGCCCTTCATGCGCAAAGAGATGGCCGACGCCATTGCACCCCGTTGCTCGTCCTTGAAGATATGCGTGGGTTCAGCCAACGCCGCCAACGCAGCAGTGCTGTCGTCGATGTCCTGGGGGAGGCTCTTCACGGCCTCCAAGAAATGCAATGCGCGAGACTGGCGGGATTCCTGTTGGGGGTCGGCAGAAGACGGGGGTTGCGTGGGTGGCGTAATCGTAAGATCGCGTATATCGTCGTCGTCGTCGTCATGTCATCGTTGCACTATCCCTCCCCCGCTCCCTCTCTCTGCCTCTGCCTCTCTCTCTCTCTCTCTCGCTCTCTCTTTTTCTCTCTCTCTCTCTCTCTCTCTCCCTCTCTCTCTCTCTCTCTCTCTCTCCCTTTCTCTCTCTCTCTGTCTCTACACGCGCATGGCTCTGTAGTTTCCCGCTGCGCTCTTCCACGCCACCCCGTTGACAATCCGACGTCCTCCAGGCCAGTCCACGCATCGCCGAAGATCTGTTGCTCCCGACTGGTGAGGTCCAGGGAGGCTTTGTACATATTCAGCATGGTTGCGTAGACTCGCCAATGTCCGATCTTCGAGCACACGCGGCTATAGCTACGACCAGCGGCGACGATCGTTCGACAATCGACGAGAGCAGCTAATGGACAACGACGATGCACACTCGACATTCGATGGCATCAAGGGCCCCATGCTTGCACAAACAAAGGGCTCCGCCTTATACAACTAAAGGGCACAGTGCACGCGACACTAAAGGGCGCCGCTTTCGCACAACTGAAGGGCGGATTTTTTGTACGCAACGGAAGGGCCCCGCTTGCCGAACAAGCGGATTGGGTCTGCACGCAATGGGGGCGGCAATGCCACCGAAGATCACACCTCGACGCCAGCGTCAACGACTACCTCCCTCCTCCTCTCTCACCCTCCCCTCCGCATCCTCCCCCCCCCCCTCCCCCTCCTCCCCGTCCCCCCCTCTTTCCCATCTTCCTCCTCCTCCCCCTTTTCGCCCTCTGCCTCGCATCGAGTACCGTGTGTTGTAGTTCGTCATATGGTATCGTATATGCATGCATAGGCAATCGTTTCGCGGTTGTCGATGCTGTGTGGCGTAATGCACGGTATGTATCATTGATATCGGCGAATCGCGCGACAATCAATCACGTCGGCAGCCGACGGTGTAACCGACACTTGGACATCGCACGTCACGCAGTGGGCAGCGCGAGGACAACGCGTGAGCTTGACAATCATTGGTCATCGATGCGCCGCTGTTGTTGGACATACATGCACGTTCAAACGCTGAAGGCGCAGGCGGGGTTGCGAGGTCGACAACCGACGGTGACGACACAGACGTAGTGACTGGACGATGGTGATGATGAGGATGGTGTTGATGATGTTTTACGCTGATGCGTTTCAAGATATAGAGAACACGTCCTTATATAGAGAGATACCTCGCCTCGAACAACCACTCACAACATGCATGCACCGGGGTCGCTTGCATTGGCATTGATGCTACGGGCAATCCAAGACGGAATGTGACCCACAAGCCCTGCTGCGACCACGGTCTCATGCGCCGCGCAGGTCAGACCGCCGAAGTCACCGAAGCCCGCCTTCGGTTGCCACATCAGCGCGTAGACGGCGCGGAAGCTTGATGGGCAAGCTGGCGCGAGCCCCACGGCCAGATTGGCTCGACAATGCTCATCACCGAGCGTCCATTTGGCACCGCCCTGGACGTTCATCACCTCGATGATATCATCGTAGCAGAAGTCGGCGTACGTGAGCACGTAGTAGCCAAACTGCCATACACGATCGTTCATCTCGCGGCTGTCGCACTCACCGTCGTCGCGGATGGCGCCGATGAGCTGCCGCGCGGCCCCTGGCAGCGCGCGGGCACGCAACGGGGGGCCCCGCCCCGACGACGACGCGAATGCGACGTCGCCTGGGCGCACGAAATCCTCCTCTCTGTTCCATTCCATGGGCGACATTGGGAGTTCAGGGAGCATGGCGCCGTGGGTATCCTGGACTGCGCGGCGGAACGCATCGGCACTTGAAATGCTTGACATGAGGCACTCGTGATGAGATCGACGAGCCGAGCCAAACAACCAAAGCGTTGCTGAGCCAGACAGCTACGAAAGCGATGCGGATAGCGACAAGTGCGAACGTGACATAATACATGGGGCGCGTGCGTGAGTGTGATTGGCGACGATAAGGCAATACGATGACCGACGTGATGATTGTATTGGGCAATGTGCGATGCATTGAACGACGAATCATAACAGCACCGACATCCGCGACCACGAAGTGAAACAGCGCATGCATGAGACGAAGGCCCGGGAATTAGAACATGATATCACCATCAGCGGACAGCTGTTTTGCAAGGACTCTGGTTGGAGGAATAACTCGGCGGATCGTGCCTTGCACGATGCACCACGTAACTGCATCGACGATGTCATCGCAATCCACGATGATCCTTTCATCAATTGGTTCCCAACAATTATGACCCAGTCCGCTCTTGCGACACCTCGTCACGCGAGCGACAATGCCATCGCCACCAGGAGATTGCCAGAAATCATCGGCAACCACCACCTCGTCCGAGGACATATACAACATGTCCCCGCGGGCGACCTGTCCGTGCCGCAGCGCGGCCAAGTTCGACACGTGGAATGTCGTGCCCGGCACATCTTGCTCAGACCAGGGGCCAAGGTATTTTGTTTGGAACAAGCTTAAATCACCAGTGAAGGCAACCATCTGCCTGGAAAGGATATATTTGATCACTGTGTTGTCGATGTGTCGGAATACATATAACGCACATCGCTTGGTAATCCTGTGCCTTCTCTCCGTCGCGAAGCACGACAGCAATTTGCCCACGTACCTCATGTTCTCAGGCAAGTGCAGGGCCTGGTGGAATTTCGGCCTCGCTGCAGCTGGATACAAGCGAGTGAACATCTCGCCGTGCACCCTCAGCAAGCCATCTAACACGTCAACGTACTCCATCGCATCTGACGGTCCAATCTGCGAACATATACCGACTATCTTTGCCAACGCAGCAAAACATCGCTTATGCTCCTGCAGAGGGCTTCCGCGAGGAACGCCGCCCTGAAGAAAGCACACCAGGATTGGGATCATGGTCAGCAAAATACAAGATAATGATGATAGGCATGTGCACTTCGCCCCAAACCTGTTCTTGCTAAGCCACTTTCGATCGACCTTGCCATGTCGATTGGGCATGCGCCACTGCATCATGTAGTCCTGCATCACCTCGAGCTTGAAGTCGTGAGCGCGAACCGCCTGCCATATGTAAGCGATCTCAGCGTTGGCAATGCCATTGTTCAAGAATGCGTGCATGGGATCTCTTAGCTTGTGGTCGATTGGCTTATAGATCTGCCTCAGGTACCGATCTTCAATGATGCCCTCATCCACGACTTTGATGCCAAGGCACTGCTGCAGCAAGGCTCGCTGATCGACGGGACTGGTTGCAATGAGGTCGTATGCCTCGTAGACCTCGTCGTTCGTGTACTCGTCAAGCAACGCGCGGTCCCAGCAACGGATCGACACCGCGCCAGGGACGAGCGCTGCATCGGGTACGAGGTTGAACACGTTCTTGCATGTGATACACGGCTTAGTGCCACTTGCGCCCTTCGTGGCAGCAATTTGGTGATGAGTTTTTTCGTCACATCGAAATCCATTAACCGTTGCTGTGACAATGAGTTCATGTCCGTCGTGTGTGGGGAGGCTGACGCCGTGCTTGAACGAGTGCCCTTCGGGAGGGAAGAACACGCGCATGCGCATGAGGCCTGACACTTTGCCATGCAATTTCTCCACCAACGTTGATCGAATCGTGCGGGAAGTCGGCCATGCCATTGTTCGCTGGAGCAACCACCGCGGCCAATCCGCAAACGCCCAATAGATCGCCTGTAGTGTTCGCGATTTCTCACGGCGAAGTGGGCTGCCAGGGCACACTTCGTCGATGTAAATGATGATGCGAAGTGGGCGGCCAGTGCAACAGTCCGCCATGATCTTGGCAAAATGTGGCGACCTGCCGCACGCCTAATTCAGAAACGCCATTGGGTGTATACAATCCCAACGGCGAAGTTCTGGCAACCCCAAGCCGAACTGCTGAATGACGGCCCCGTACGGCGTCATTGCATGGTCGTGCTGGGCGACTGGCTCGCGCAATTGCCGTCTGAGGGCTGACAGGCTATCATGCAGGACGCCCTCCTGCAGCACACCTGCCTCTTGTAGCGCGCTCAGCGCCTTCACCGCCCCAGTTTTCGTGCCGCACTGCGCTAGCTTCTCGTGTAACTACCACGTTGTCGCTTCGCGATGCCGCCGCTCACCGAGCTGCTGGCCCCGCGTTTGCGAGATGCCATCGGTGTGCATGCGAGCGTGCATGGTCGACAATGAGCCCAAATGAAACTACGTGAGCGGGAGTGTGGCGTGAACATGTCATGACATTGTGCGCGATAATCGATTGTCGCATCGATAGCGGGCACGCCGACGACGACGACGACAGTCAGCAGATAGTTGAAGCCGACGACGATGGGGCCCAGGAGGCCCCCAAGCTGGCAGCAGTTTGTAGCCGTCGACGTCGCCATCGCCGCCGTCGCCGACGCCGACGTCGTCGACGCCGTCACCGTCATGCGTCTCGTCATGGTTGCCGTGGTCGTCGTATGCGTCGACACCTCGTTGCTGCCACGAGCCATTCCCAAATCAATCGTGCTCACGCCCCTTCCCCAACGTGCTCAAAACAGATAGCTGCACACTGCATTGGAGGAGGAGGAGGGGGGCAGGTTGCCTCCGCGCATCGCGCGCGGACACATGCTGAGCACGCTGCAGCAGGCTCTCGAAGAGGCGTGGGGAGTGGTCCGCAAGCCCATTGCGCGCGCTGCACATCACTTAACTGGTTTGCTCCTGGACCCGACCCCCCCAGGACCCCCTGGACGTGATGGGCCTCGAGGCCCCAGGACCCATGGGACCATGCATGACTCGGAGTGGGCCTCTGCACGTGCGGGGCCAGATGGCCCCCTATTAGAATTCATACGGGTCCAGGGCACGCTGCCCTCTGGACCTCTGGGCGCACGCGGGCGCCCGCGCGCCAAGCTGCGCGCGAGATGCGCGCGGGCTGCGTGCGAGTGCGGGGCCGCTCGCACCGAGCGGCGCGCGAGCCGCTCACGCCGAGCAGCAAGTCGCCCAAATCGTCGGCTCATACTGTATGCCAACCCTGATACGAGCGGCTCGCGATACCTGAGTATGCCACTCGCGCTGGGCCGTGGGCGTACGATCTGCGAACGATACGGATACGTCCGACGTGCGCGAGCCCCGAAGCTGGCCCAACCGATCGCGACCGAATCGGCCGAACGTTCGACGATCATTCGAACTGGACCGACGTCGCGATGATGATCATCACGTTGGGGCGTTGCCCACTGGGCAACGCCCCAACACCTCATCACCCAACTCCTTAGACCAATCGCACGAGCTCGATCATCGATCTTATGTGCGCCCACAGCCCAATGCGACGTGAACAACTCAAGGTGTACGCGTGTCCGCCCGTCGACCTGTGGCGTGCATTGCGCACGCAGCTGTGCACGAAGGCGCTCACGTTGCGCACCTCGGCGCCGTCGGCCTGCTGCTTCAGCGCATTCGGGATGACCTGGTTGGCCTCCCGCTTGCCTTCGTCGCCGAGCTGCGCCAGCAGGAGCAGCTCCATGCGAGAGGTGTCGTCAACACCAGCACGGCGCAGGACCGTCGACCAGGCGCGCGGGTCGAACTCGAAGATCTCCCACGGCTCGGGCGGCACGTCCTTCGGGCGACCCTCATCATGCTCCTCCTCCTCATCATCATCGTCATCCTCCTCCTCCTCCTCCTCCTTCTCCTCCTCCTCCTCCCTGTTTAAGGCGTCCGAGAGTTGAGCATGTCGGTTGGCGTTCACCCGAGTGCCTCTCGGAGCCCTGCGGGCGAACAGCCAAGAGAGCCCAAGGGGCTACCAGTTTAACGCGTCAGGGATTTGGACACTGCCCTGGGGCTCTTATCCTCATCATCCACCTCCTCATCCTCCTCATCATCATCGTCATCATCCTCCTCGCACACCACCACCCTTCCCTTCATTATATCATACCTCATCCATCGTCCTGTCCTCTCCGTTTTCCTGGCCCCCCCCCCTCGCGACCTGGGGGGGGGGTTCTTGTTCTCTCGAAGGCCCAGTGCCACTGGGCCGCCATGATGCACCGCAAGTCGCCACCCGCGAGCTCCCCCGCGAGTGCCTAGCACTGTCTGCTGGGGGAGCTCGCAGATGCATACTTGCGAGGCTGTGCGCCAGTTGCGTGCGACGGCCCACGATGGCTCCAATGCAGACTAACTATTGCCTAACCCCACCCCCCACCCCCTTCCCTCCCCCACCCCGTGAGGTAGCACCCTGTTCCCCTAGGTGGAGGTGCATTGGCATTTGACGGTTAGTAGCCGCGCCTGCGGTGGTCCTGCCAGCGGCGCCGCCGCCGCTTGCGGCGCCTGCATGCAGGGCGAGGCCGTCGGCGGCACCACCTTCGGCACCGCGATCGACGGCGGCGGCGCCGCGGGCGCCGCGGGTGGCGGCGCGGTCTGCTGGGCCTGCAGCGCCAGCACCACGGCCTGCAAGGCGCTCGTCACGACGTCCGTCGGCGTGGCAGCCGATGTGGCCGCGGCAGCCGCTGCGCCGCCCTTGAGGTAGGCTGGCGGCGCCGTGGCTGGCGGTGTCGGCCCAGTCTTGGCCACCGCCTCGGCCTTGGGCCTCTTCTTCGGCTGCGCCTCCACGACCTCGTCGTCGTCGTCGGCCCTCCGCGGTGGCGTCGTGGGGCGACGCGCGCCCGTGGGCGACGGCCTCGGAGCGCGCTGCATGTCGCCGAGGTCGGCGGCGCCTGCAGGCGGAGCGCCAGCCAGCAGCACCCAGTTGCCGTTCTCCGTCTCATGGTGCTTGTTGATGCCCGCCATCATCGACCACATCTCGTCGTAGTTCTGCTGGCTCTCGATCCTCTGCGACACCACGTCGAACGCGTAACCGCGATCGAGAGGATCGGCGATCATGGCCCACGGCTTCGTGGCCCACTGCTTCGCCTGCGCGATGACCCTCTGGTGCTCAGAGGTCTTGAGGTTGAACATGTGAAAGCACTCCACGTTGAACACCCTGCTGCTGTCGCCGTTGCGCACGTAGTTCAAGCACTCCTTGGTGGCCCTCCCCAACGTGTTGCTGCGATGACAGCCCTTGGAGCAATTGATCAAGACCACGACGCCCTTGATGCCGGGCTCGAGAATCAGCTGCTCCGCGGCCGCGAAGACGCCGTACACGACCTCCTTCACGGCGCGCATGAATGTGTTCTGGCCGAACACGCTCAAGATGGTCTTCGGCGAGGAGCCATCCTGGTCGTGCGACACTCCGTCCAACCCAGGATCTCGCATGACCTGCCCCAGGTCCACCTTGAACGACACGATGTCGGACTCCTCGACGATCCGCGACGCCCAGACCGACTTGCCGTGGTGCACCTCACCGTATGTGAGGATGGCAACTGGCACAGGGATCGCGTGCTCGCGCACGTAGGCCGCAAGCTCCTGCGCGTGCTCGTCCATGGCGCGCGATGGGGGAGCGCAGCACGACGGCGCGCTGGAGCGTCGGGCCCGTGGGGCGCGTGCGCGCTGGAGCCCCGGGCGGTGCTCAAAGGCTCGAGATAGCCAAAACGGCAATGGCGATGACAACGATGATGGACGTTACTTTGCCCATAATTTCTGTACTGATCAGAGCAACGGTTGATGATGGTGACTCATGGCAATGACGATGGTCATACATAGACATATACATACATATACGGGGCGTCATGAAGTCGCTGGTGGGGGCTGAAGCAAGGGCGTCGGCAGGCATGTGTCGACCATCGTTCGTATGAGATCCTCAGCGTGGGTGTCAGAAGCGATGGCGATGATGATGATAATGGGGGTCGCATCGGTCAGTCGGCCATTGGTGGTCGACAATTGGCATGCTAACGAACCAATGCTGCATGTGATAACAATGTCCTGAATGTGCCGCGATGGCCGAGTAGTAGCGTGGGTGTACATACGCAGAGCGCACAATGTGTCACATGGGCGATGATGACGATATGTTTAGGGGGGCATGCGCGCGGTAGAAGGATGCGGATGATGGGCACGACTACGATTGACGAGTTGTGTATCCTATCATGTTAAGTGTTGTTGCACGGCGCTCCTCAACACGACCACCGAGCCCGCAGTGATTGGCGAGATGACGCAACATCTCCGCCCACGAAGCGGATGCTCAACTCCCAACGCATGCGCTCTACACACGACTGAGAATGCAAAACAACCCCGCGTCGCACGCTCTACACAGGCACCGTGCTACCGTGCATCAGTCACGAGCTCTTACTCGATCGTCCTCCTCCTCACTAGCCGTCCCCGCGCCCTCCGCGCAAGAATGAGCCTCGGCGACGCCATCGCCGACCTGCCAGGACTGAGCCTTCTCCGCCGCGACCTCGACAGAGTTGCCGTGAATGTCCAGCCTGAAGTACTTGCTGGCCTTGGCGCCGTCGTCGCTCTCCTTACAAACCCGAATGCAAGCCCGACCGTTCTTGTTGGTGACCCACATGTGCATGAGACCCAAGTTCGCGATCGGGGACTCCTGTTTGCGCTGCTTCGCGTTGTCGAAGGCATCGAACTGGGCCCGCATCACCCTCGACAAGTACGCGAGCGCCGACGAGTTGCACTCGACCAGAATATCAGGCACCCCAGGCTTGTTCAGGACGACCTTGATGCTGCGGGACGGCTCGTCGCCCATCGCAGGCAACGTGACCTCCTTGAACGTATCTTCGGCCACAAGCAAGCGCGACAGCGCTTCCCTGGTCCAGCGCTTGTTCCTCACCTTGCACTCCGAATAGACGGCGTCGTCCTTGAGCTTGCGTATGTCGTTGATCAGCGTAGTCCGATTCGACGGCCTGTCGCGCTGCTTGCTCCTGAGCCCATGCAGGAACAGCTTGTCGGCGAGCCTGTTTGAACTTAAGCTGAAGAACTGCTCGCCGCCAACTTCGTAGATGCGGATGTGCACGCTCACGCCGCCAGGGCCGATGACTTCAAAAGCTGGCTTGAGTTCGAAAGCCATGCTTGACCAAGTGAGCCACGCTGGCAACTGCATCGATTAGTGATGAAAGTGTGACGTGCTATGGTAGCGACAGCGATTGACGCGATAAGGGTCGACGAGTGTATAATCGGCCGAACTACACATCAAGCTCTAAAGCGTGTCGCGTTCATATGGCGCTTGGGGCTCGCCCACAATTGGAGCTCCCCACCCGCCCAATCCTGATAGCCGCGTGTGCACGCTGAGCGACGCACGCATGCGAATGCCCAGCGGTCTCACGCAGACTTGCGAGCCCGCTTCGATTGAAGAACGGGCTCAGATATCTTCGCCTTTTTTGTAGTGGCAACCGCCTCCAAGTTAAGCACGAGCTCCTCGTGCTCGGCAACTTTCTTGAAGTTCGTGGCGCACGGGATGGTGATGTCGATCGTTGGGCCCGTCATCTTCTCGCCGACCACGGGGCGCTTCGCGTTCGCCGTAAGCATGGTGAGCTTGCAGTTGCACTTGGCCCTGTCAGACTCCACGCTGAGGCACCAGTACTGGCTAACGAACTCATCGGCCGGCGGCGACGGCATGATGAACATCTTCGGGGCGCCGTCCACGGGGGCGCTGACCTCGAGAGCCCTGGGCGGGCACGCCGCGACGTCCTTCGTCTGCGGCACAACGGACCGAGTACCAGGCGCTGCGACGTAGCATCCAATGCCGAGCTCCTTCGTGGCAAGCACTGCCCTTACAGGTTTCTTCATGGGCCTGGCGTGCTGCACCCCGTGTTTGCGATGCAGCGCATTAAGCGCGGCAAAGATCATGCTTTTGAGCTCGAAAGTGATGCAGTCCTTGTCGTTGACAGCATCGCAGTGGGGATAGTTGGCCATGAACTCCCTAGCCTTGCAAGTCTGGAACAGCTCTTCGACTTCCTGCAATGGTTTGGATGTAATGCTATCGCCGTCAAGCGTGCCGTCAAATTTCAAATTCTTGAAAGTAACAGTACCATTGCCACTGACATCCGTTGTCTTCCAAATATCCACGATTGCCAGCGGCGTGCCCTCGGATGGCTTTCGGAGTCTGAAGTGCGCGCCGACAACGATGTCCTTGTTGAGCGCAGTGGTCTGGCCCAAGCCCGAAGCCTCGCCACCGTCGGTATACTGCACGAAATTTGCCGCCAAAGCTGACGAGGCGGCACCATCTTCTGATGGATGCGTCGGGCCATCACCTGGGTTGCCGTCCAACTTGGCGATGAACTCCTCAAGGATCGCCACCAACCCCTTCTTCCCCGTGGCGTCCTTGCCCTTGCCATCGGAGCCCGTGCCCTTGATCTTCGCCTTGTCCTGTTTGTCCATCAGGAAGTCCACGACGTCGATCATGAGCTGGCCCTTCAACGACTCTTTCACTGACGGGTCCAACTCCACTTCCTCGAGCATGGCCTTCGCGCGCATCAGGGCGCCGTTCGCCTGCGTCACCGCCTGGCGTTTGTCGGGCTTTGAGAGCATGGCCAAGTCGGGCTTGGTGACATACCCTGCGAACCCGTCCCTCACGCAGTCCTCCGCCGCGGCGTGCCGAAACAGGACGGCATTCACCACGTGCGCTGGCGTGCAGCCGGTGGGGAACTTGAGCTCCGCTAGCTGCTTGAAGAACAAGCCTGGCACCACGCGGTCGGAAGGCACGTAGTGGTTGAGCAGGGGCGCTAGCTCCTTGATCAAACCACCGCTGGGCATGCCGCCCCACTTGATGATGTAGTCTACCATGTCTGGCATGTCCATTGCTCTCGGAGGCTGTGACTTCAACACCTTCTTGGCGACGGCCTTCCAGTCGGGCTGCGCGCCCATGGAGGACGCCGCGTCAATGATGCTCAACAGGTTCTGGAACCAGGTCTCGCCTGAACCGCTCCCCGCCTATATGATGCGCCCGCCGCTGCCGCGACAACAACAACCGATGCCGCAATTGACTGTCGCTGCACACAAACCACGAAACACGCCGACGACGACTATCGCGCTAACGAAAGGGGGCTGAACGGATACTATGAAACAAATAATGAAGAGGGAGGAGGACATCGGAGGAAAGAAGAAAGGGGGACAACCTTCGGACGTCTGCTGCACCGTGTTAAGAGCGTCGCCGACGATTTTGGCAACCATGGGCAACGCCGCGTGGACGACCCACTTCACGACGGTAAACTTGACACCGTTGGCGATCGCGTCCCTGAGTAGACCCCTCTTGTCTCGGTTGCACACGACGTCGAGGTCCATGTAGCCGTCCTTCGTCAAGCTCTCGTACTCGCTCTTGACGCGGTCGTGGACGCAAGCAAACCCGTGAAGACCATGCGTTGCCCCCCACGCCCCAATTCGAATCTCGTCCTCCTGGTACTTTGCGAAACACGGGTGCTTGGTACACTGCTTCACCGTGTACTTTGCGTACTCCTTGGTGTAGGGGTTGTCTTCGCCAGCCACGGCATCCAAAGAGAAACCTGACGTCTTGATGACCTGCGCGCGCCCTTGCGCGCGACGCCACTGGACGCTTTCGCCTCCGCGGTTGCTCTCCATGGCGCCCACCTGCTTGCAGTGGAACACCTGCTGGTACGAATGCTGGTATTTGTGGCACACCGCGAGGATGCGGTCCTTCAGCTCCACGTTGCCTGCTGACTCTTTGCTCTCGGCGTCGTACTCGTCGCACAACATTTTGAGTTCTCTGTAGCATGCCGTGGCCTTAAACTGTTGAACGTCTGCCGCTCCAGAGTGCATGACTGAAAACAAGCTGGATAGATATGCGAACGCACAAATCACGATATACGATCGCCGCTACCAGAGAAACTGAACCACACCAAAGCCAAAACAAGCTACGGAACGTGAGCAGATAGTCGGATGGCGCTCAAGACAATCGACGATGTCCCATACAACTTCAGACTCACGATGTCGGAAGGCAGCGGTCAACGATGCATGGCTGATGGCAAGAATGCGACTACCGATGTCAAACACAAGTTCACGCACATGTGCGACAATCGCAAACGCTAAATGTGTGCATGCACGTGTGTACGTATGGTGCGATACAGATCGAACTACAACTGTTGTACATGTGTGTGGGTACTATGTGTTGGTATGTACGGTGTACACGTTACATACAGTTATAACTGGATTATGTTGGTGACGATGTAAGTCCTTTATAACCTCATACCTCTACATATTTAGTTACTAACTCCTCCGAAGGTTAGTAAACCTTACGGCCGAGTTAGATATGTTATGGCAGCGTTACTACTGGGTTGCGAGAGGGTTGGCTGGAGTTATAACAAGCCTACAACCCAGCCAACAACAAGTGGGAGCGTGCCGGGAGCGTGCCGGGAGCGTGCCGGGAGCGCCTGGGAGCGCCCGGGAGCGTGCCGGGAGCGCCCGGGAGCGCCTGGGAGCGCTTGGGAACGCTTGGGAGCGTGCCGGGAGCGTGCCGGGAGCGCCTGGGAGCCCCTGCCTGGGAGCGCTTCGGGGCGCCTGGGAGCGTGCCAGGAGCGCCTGCGAGCGCCTGGGAGCGTGCCGGGAGCGCCTGCGAGCGCCTGGGAGCGTGCCGGCGCGCTGTGCCGGAGCCGCTTCCGCTCGCGCCGGCTCGCTCGGAGCGTCGGATATGGTTGGCGCGCCCATCGGGCGCTCGCGCAAGCTTGCGCCGGGCTCGCTTACATCGTTCGGCATGGTATCGTTTCCTTGTCTTTCGCAATGGCACCATTCGAGCTTGCTCAATACGTGGTGTTTTTTCGACTTGAGGGTTTAGGGTTTAGGGGTTACACAACGTATTAGCGTCTGCGGACCTCGCAGCGATTTCAATTGGCCCCCGCTATCGCCGAGAGCGCTTCCGCGCGCGCCCGCTCGAAGATCGCGCCCCCTCCCGCGCGGCGGCTGTCTCCCACAGACGCCCCAGCAGCGCCCGTTGCGCGCCTTTCGCGCGTGCCTGGAGCGCTTGGGAGCGCTTGGGGGCGCCTGGGAGCACCTGGGAGCGCCTGGGGACGTCCCAGGAGCGCTTGGGTGCGCCTGGGAGCGCTTGTGAGCGACTGGGAGCGCTTGGGATCGCCTGGGAGCGTGCCGGGAGCGCCTGCGAGCGCCTGGGAGCGTGCCGGGAGCGCTTGGGTGCGCCTGGGAGCGCTTGCGAGCGCCTGGGAGCGCCTGGGAGCGTCTGGGATCACTTGGGAGCGTGCCGGGAGCGCCTGAGAGCGCCTGCGAGCGCCTGGGAGCGCTTGGGAGCGCCTGGAAGCGCCTGGGAGCGCTTGGGAGCGCACGGAGGCGCCCGGCAGCACGGGATGCTTGTCGGGCCGCTCCGGAGTTGCTTCCGCTCGCGCCAGCTCGCACGGAATGCTTGTCGCGCCGTTCCGGAGCCGCTTCCGCTCGCGCCGGCTCGCTCGGAGCGTCGGATACCCAGATGCTCCGCGCACCAAAAAGATGGGGCGCAGAAGCCAAAGATGGGGCGCGACCCATCTCCCGGCGCCGGACACGAAGATGGGTCGCGACCCATCTTCATTACCGAGATGGTCGCGACCCATTCTCGATGCGGCCGCGACCCATTTTCGGATGGCAGTCGCGACCCTTTTCTAAAGATAAAATCGCGTATCTGCGCCCCATGTTTGCGCGCACCACTAGAACTTCAGAAAAACGTCAGGCTGACGTTTCTCTGATTTTTTTCTGAAGTTTAACGTTGTCGACCGCTACAAACCTCAAACCACACACCTACACAACGCAAATGTCTTCGTGAACTCAATATGGTGGTTATGGTGATGATGATGTCGATGATGCATATTCATGAGCGTGTTGATGGTGATGACGATGGAAACGAAGACGATGGTGATGGTGATGATGAAGAATGTGATGAATGATGATGATGATGATGACGATGATGATGCTGATGAGGATGATGATGGGGATGATGATGATGATGATGGTGCTGATGCGGATGATGGTGATGATGATGATGACAATATTGATGATGATGGTGATGATGCTGATGATGATGATGATGGTGATGATGACGATGGTGACGATCATGTCGCCCTCTTCCTTTTTTTTCCTCCTCTGCTTCCTCATCACATCCTCCGCGCTCTCCCTCATCCTCCCCCCTCCCTCCCTCGTTCTACACACCCTCCCTCAATTATATTCATCCACCGTTCCCTTCATCCACCGTCACTCCGCCCCAAGATTTCATTGTGCGTTCCCAACCTTCTGCTATCCGTCCTCATTGCGTCCTCATTCCGTCATCGCCCATATCTCCCCAATCAATCATTCGTAGCCCCTCTTCCTCCGAGCTCCTCTTTTTAAGACCTTTTTTGGCTCAAGCGTCATGGCTCAGGCGTCGTGCCTGGTCCTGCGATACGGGGTCCGCGGACCCCCTGGCCTCGGCGAGCCATGCATGGTATGTCGTGGAGGTCGGGGACGTGCCTCCCGACCTTCCCCTGGGCCGCGGCTCGCCCAAGAAGCCGCGCAGGTACTGGATCGAGGGCCTTCTGGCTCGAGCCAGTCCCTGCCCTTGGCCAGGCTGCCCCGACACCATCGTGGTGCTCCCTGGCGCGCCTCGGGCGGGTGGGCCATGGCCCTCCGCCTGGTGCGCGGATGGCGGCTGGGCCCCAGGGTAACCTGGGCGCCTCACCATCGCGCCCGTGGCCCACAGGCCACGCCCGTGCTCTGGTCTGCGCATGACCTGGTGCGACAACCAAAACCCCTTCCCTCCCCCCCCCTCCCTCCCCCTCCCTCCCCCTCCCCCCCCTCTCTCTCCCCTCTCTCCCCCCTCCCTCCCCATTCCCCTTCCCTCCCCCTCCCTCCTCATTCCCCTCCCCCCCCCCTCCCTCCCCTCCCCCTCCCCCTCCCAATCCCCCCCCCTTCCCTGCCTTAATCCTGCTGTCCATCATTGTCATTCCGCCCATCGATCATCTTCCCCACTCTGTTCTCAAGCATTTGGGCTCGAGCTTCGGCCCCACGCAATTTTGTTTCTATTTTTATTTGTGTATGTCACGTGTTCCCCGTCGTGTCCCTGTGGCCGAGATCGACCCAATGCAGTTGGGCAACGAATTCAAGAAACACGCACTGGCCCAGGGATGCAAAAAACGCATTCGCACTCCATTCTTGCAACTTCTTAACTAAACCTCGGGCGGTATGCGCCAGATCGCTCCACAACATGTTCGCGTTGGTGGGCATTCTGAAAATGCTTTATTACACCATCCCACCGTCCCTGCTCCGCTCCCCTCCTCGTTCGTCCGTTCCACCGCTTCCCAATGTACTCCGTCCTTTCCGTTCCCTCGTCCCCGTTCCTCCCGTCGCGCACTCATCCGCCACCTCCCCAGGTAGATCTGCTCCTGAAAAACATTCCGAACGCCGAGTGCAAATGGAGCTGTCTGCGAGGCGCGTGCCTCGTGGTCATCGACAAGCACCCCCGTGCACTAATAAGCATGAGGAGGCGGATGGGGAGGAGGAGGAGGGAGGATGAACATGACGAGGATGAATGAGGAGGAGGAGGAGTGAGATGAGGTGGATAGGGGAGAATGCATGGGACTGAGGGGTGTGGGAGAAGATGGGGATGGCGGGGGCAAGGACGTGTATACGTGTGAGGTTGTACCTATGCCGATATCGAGAACGTGTATATGGCATGATCCGGAATCATGTTTGGCGTTTAGAAAACATAAGTGATAACACCTGTGTATGGCGTTTATCTGAAGTTTATATGACGTAGTCTGGAAACTTGTTTGGCGTTTTACTGAAGTTTGATATATATATATACACATACATACCAACGTTCACCAATAATGGCAGTACATGAATCAAAGTTCAAGACACCCGCATGCAACCTCCAGGGTAGCATCGCATAAACTTCAGACAAACGTCAGACAAACGTCATACAAACGTCAGACAAACTTCATACAAACGTCAGACAAACTTCATACAAACGTCAGAAAAACGTCAGACATGATTCAGGGCCGTGTCATGCACACGTTCTCGATATCGCGTTACGCACGATATCATATAGTTCTACATCTAGTTTCCTGACATTCCTCTCATTTCTATACAAGTGTGTCCCTCCCTCTCCACATCAGGTATCCCAAGTGCTGCAAAGAGGACGCGTCGGCGCCATCGTTGTTTCGCGCTGGTTCACTGGCCGAGAAGTTGATGGTCAGCAGGGCCACTCAAACTATGAGTTCGACAAACCAACGCGTCGCCTGATCTGACCGTGGCCCCACAGCCACGGTTGGATCAGACGACGTGCCAGTTTGCTGAAATTGTAGTTTGAGCCACAGGTGATCCTGAAACATCTGCGGCGCATCAGGGACAACTGTATCAGATTGCGCCAGGCCCGTGGCGTACGGGAGGGGGGATGGGTGAATGGCGAGGTGGGCAGGATGGAGGAATGGGATTGATAGGAGGACGAGGTGTGGTGGGGACGTTAGGGTAGCGTTGTGGGGCGGAAGTGTAGGAAACGGTGGGTAACGACGTGGAGTACATTTGATGATTGAGGATGAGAGTTGTAGTCGTCGTTGTCGTCGTTGCCGTCGTTAGTGCCACCGTCGCCACCGATGTCGTCGCCGCGGTCGGTGTCGCCGTCGCCGCCGTCGTCGACGACGGCGGTGACGCATCTCGCCGTCTCGTCGCCATCGCCGCCGCGCGGCGCAGAGGCGGTCAAGGACTGCGCGCCCGCTGAGAAAGATAGCA
Organism: Prorocentrum cordatum; assembly: GCA_963575745.1. Classification (NCBI taxonomy): domain Eukaryota; class Dinophyceae; order Prorocentrales; family Prorocentraceae; genus Prorocentrum; species Prorocentrum cordatum. The sequence continues at coordinate 385,426 of CAUYUJ010016294.1, forward strand.
TCAACCACTTCCTCTTCGCCATGGGCCGCCCTGCTGTGCCCATCGGCGAGGACTCGTGCGATTTAGCAGTGATGACGATGATGAGGATGAAGGAGAATGCAGGAGGATGGTGATGAGGATGCGGGTGACAGTGCAATGATGAGGAGGACGGGTGGACGACGCGGAGGAAGATGAGGAGGATGAGGATGGGAGGAGGGGGTGAGGAGGAGGAGGGCGATGGGGCTACGGGGACGAGTAATGATGGCGACAACGAGGAGGTGGATGAGGATGAGGAGGAGTGAGATAGGGCAGATGGGGGTATGGAGATGAGATATGGTAGTAGGGAGTAGGGGGGGGGGAGGAGGATGAGGATGGGGGTAGGGAGGAGGGGGAGATAGGTGCCGTCTTCGCCCCGACGTCGTTGTTACCGTCATCGTGCGTGGTGCCATTGTCGCAACCGTCGCCAATCGTAATCGCGGTGTGTTTTTGGTTTTGCACGTGCCGTCGCCGTTGCAGCCGTCGCCACTATCATCGTATCTGTCATTGTCGTCACCGCGGTCGTTCGTTCTCCGCCAGGACGTCGCCATCGTGGCCGACGCGTCCGAGGAGGAGGATGAACGCGCCGACGCGCCCGTGAAGGATATTTGACCGAATGGAAAGGGAGTGGGTGTTGATGGTATGGATGATGGGTGACATGGCGGAGGCTAGGTGGAGAAATATGAGGGATGGGAGGAGGAGGAGGAGGGATAGGAGGAGGATATGACATATGAGAAATATGAAAAATATCAGGGATAGGATATGTGCGAGAGCAGTCGGACGTCAACCCGACGTCGTAGGAATGTCAGGCAGACGTCAAGCGTCTGGCTGACATCTCTCCGATATCGGTTTGACGTCCGCCTACTCGTGCACGACTATGTTTCACGCGTCGTCGTCGTCGGCCCGATGAGGACGCCGCGGGGGCCGAGGACGCGACCATCTCCGAGTCCGACACCGACGATGACTACGAGGAGACCGGCAAGAAGGCCGACAAGACGGCCGACGAGGAGGCCGACGAGGAGACCGACGAGGAGGACGAGGCCGACGCCGAGGAGAACAACTTGGCGAAGGCCTCCCCCCGTTTGGCGTAAGCGACCCTCCCCCTCCCCGTCATTCGTTGCTTCCCCTCACCCTCCTTTCCACAACTTTCCTGTCTCCCCTCCCTCCTCCCCCCCCCCCCATCTCACGTTCCCTCCCCTCTTCCGCGCCCCCTCCCGCTCTCCCTCCTCCCGTCATCCTCCCCTCCCCCCTTGCTCCCTCCAAAATTCCTCTCCCAAATCCTCTCCAAAGTTCCTCTAACGACCCGCCTCCATCCCGCCCCCCTCGTCGCCCCCGCCGCAATCCTCCTTCCGTCGTCCTCCATTGCGTCGCCTCATCGTCGCCCCCACCGTCGTCATCTTTCCGTCGTCATCCCTCACGTCGCTCCCTCGTCGCGCCCCGTCCCGCTTCCCATGTTCCGCGCCCCCCCTCCCGTCCGCGTCGCCCCACCCCCCGTGTCATCCTGTCGCCGCCCCCCCCATCATCACCTCCAAACTCCATCATCTGTGTTTTTTGTCCCGCCCATCCTGTGGTGTTGGGTCCTCGTTTTGAAGGGACGGCGCCCAGCGTTCCTCTCCTTCCTTCCCGCCCTCATCCCCCTCCTCCCTCCTCCCCCATCATTGCTTCTGCTCTCGGCACACCTCTCGCACGTTTCGTAACCTCATGGGGGGCTCCACCGACGGCCCCAGTAAGGGTGTCCACATGCGGTTCCCCCATCCAGGGCAGCGTTTTGTAATCTCATAGTGAGCTCCACCGAATGCCCCAGTGGTGGTGTCCACATGCGGTTCCCCCACCCAGGGCAGCGTTTCGTAGCCCCATAGTGAGCTCCACCGAAGGCCCCAATGGGGGTGTCCACATGCGGTTCCCCCACCCAGGGCAGCGTGCCGTAGCCCCATATGGAGCTCCACCGAAGGCCCCAGTGGGGGCGTCCACATGCGGTTCCCCCACCCAGGACAGCAGTTCGTAGCCCCCATCAGGAGCTCCACCGTAGGCACCAGTGGGGGTGTCCACTTGCGGTTCCCCAACCCAGGGCAGCGCTTCGTAGCCCCATGTGGAGCTCCACCGCAGGCGCCAGCGGGGCTGTCCACATGCGGTTCCCCCACCCAGGGCAGCGCTTCGTAGCCACATAGGGAGCTCCACTGTAGGCCCCAGTGGGGGTGTCCACATGCGGTTCCCCCACCCAGGGCAGCGCGTCGTCGTAGCCCCCACCATGAGCTCCACCGAAGGCCCCAATGGGGGTGTCCACATGCGGTCCCCCCGCCCAGAGCAGCGCGTCGTAGCCTCAGATGGAGCTCCACCGAATGCCTCAGTGGGGGTGTCCACATGCGGTTCCCCCACCCAGGGCAGCGTGCCGTAGCCCCATAGGGAGCTCCACCGAAGGCCCCAGTGGGGGCGTCCACATGCGGTTCCTCCACCCAGGACTGCAGTTCGTAGCCCCCAGCAGGAGCTCCACCGTAGGCACCAGCGGGGGCGCGGTTCCCCAACCCAGGGCAGCGCTTCGTAGCCCCGGGTGGAGCTCCACCGTAGGCGCCAGCGGGGCTGTCCGCATGCGGTTCCCCCTGCCCAGGGCAGCGCTTCGTAGCCCCAGAGGAAGCTCCACTGTATGCCACAGTGGGGGGTGTCCGCATGCGGTTCCCCCACCTAGGGCAGCGTTTGAAGGCCCCAGTTGGGGCGCCCGCGTGCGGTCCCCCCACCCAGGGTAGCGCTTCGTAGCCCCACAGGGAGCTCCACCGAAGGCCCCAGTGGGGGTGTTCGCATGCGTCTGCCCTACCCAGGGGTAGCACCACCGAACACGATATTCATAGTTGCAGTATTCACAGCTGCGTATGGTTGTGTCTTTCGCCAGGCTAATGGTTCACACGTCCTCAAATGCGTGCTTTCCATCGCCATGGCGCGATGGTAGCAGCGCGTCGCGCCTCGGAAGGGCGACGATGGGGCGCGAAGTTACACGCGTTTCGCGTGCCCGAACTCCCGCGGGGCAAAGCAATCTGGCCTCTGTGCCTCAAACCCCATCCCACCCCGCGCGGCAGCACCGAAGGGCGCGAGAATGCCTCGCCTCGCGCCTCGCGGCCTGCCCGCCAACGCGCGGTGGTGTGCGTCGGTAACAGCGCCCCCCCCCGTCGATCGCCTCACCTTGTTGCCCCCCCTCTTCCACGTCCGTCGTGTCCATGCCGTGCGTAGCCAGTTTTGGCCCGAGCGTGAGGTTGCTCGGCCGTGCGTTTCGCATCCTCAGGCCTGCTGCCGTCGACATGAACCATTCCCAGAAATGATACGATGCGCGAGGATTTTGTCCCCACCGTTTTGCTAAACTATTGGCGCCTCAATATACCGTGGTGTGGAAACTGGTCGAACACGTTATTCCCATCATTTTCTTCTATATGCCTGATGACCGCGACTTCGTTCTTCTGGAGTGTCGCCCTGATGCAGGTGATATTGCAGCTGCAGCCCAAGCTAGTGGCCCAACTCTGATTGTGGATTCCCAATATGGACCATACATGAATATCAGGCGGTTGATTGGATTCGAAACTATATTTCGTTTATGTATGAGAGTAGTCGCTGGTGGCACAGCGTGGATATCGCCTGATATAAGAACGTGGCTATGTACGCACCAATTGAGATGGAAAGGTAACCCACAAGGTGACGATGGCCTATTTCCAGTTCGCGAGGCCAACTCCGAGGTCATGAAGTGGTGTACCTTGTCTGTCATCATGTGGCTCAGAAAGGTGTTTATCACCAACGTATGCCCACACATACCCTCACCCTCCTCATCCTCTGCCCCCCTCTTTCTCCTCCACCTCCTCCTCCATCATCCTCCCTCATCCCCCTCCCGCCTCTTCCACCTCCCTCATCCTCCTCCTCTCCTCATCCTCATCGTCCTCCTCATCCTCCTCCTCGTCCTCCTTGTCATCCTCGTCCGCATCGTCCGCCCAACCTGGCACCCTCCTGACCATCCCCCATTCCCCCTCTCCACCCATCCGTCTCCCCCATCTCCACCTCCCCAATTCCCCACCCCGCCACTGCCACCCTCTCCACCCGCCCCCCCCCCCCCCCCCGCCCCCCCCCCCCCGCCACTCCCCACTTCCCCCTCTGCCCTTCCCCTCGCCACCCTCCTGACCCCTTTGCCCTTCCCCCTCTCCGCATTTCCATGTCTCATCTCCACTGCCCCCCCCCACCCCCCCCCCCCCCCCCCCCCCCCAATTCCCAACGCTTCCCCCCGTCTGACAGCGCCCGTCGCCTACCATGTTGCGCTGAAGGTGCACGTCGTCTGGCAGCACCCCCCGTCTACCATGCTGTGGTCGTTTCAGTGTACAGAACGACTCATCAGTTTAATTTTGACGTTCATGACTCGGAGATGGATCATCAACGCTGAGAGCCGCATCAAGGAGATCAATGTATATCACGGCGACGCCCAGTTCAGAGAGCTGGAGCGGGCCGCGATTGGTTCCAAACGAGATTTCCATATGACGATGATGTTGATCATGATGGTTTTAGATCATCATGCTCAACACCATCATCATCATCATCATCACATGGAAATCTTGATTGGGCCATTGGAGGCCAAAAAGAACTCGATGACAATGACCATGTATTTCGAAATCATCGGCGGTGTCGTCAACAACTTGCACCGCTCGCATGTTCTGAACCGCCAGAAAAGCATGCTATCATTCATGAGGTTCGCTCCTCCGTCTGATGCTGAGACTGCGACTGATGATGGGACAGATGCTACACCAATTAAGCGGCGGCGAATTATGTCCAAGACTCCAGATTCCAGTGCAGCTACTCCGACTGGTTCAATTCCACCAGCTGATATTGCACCAAATTCACCAATTGGTGCTAGTTCACTGGCGGCGTCACCAACTGGTCCGATGCCACCGGCTTCAGCGAGCTGGTCTGCGGGCCTTTCGTCTTCGGCGTACTCGTTCACGGACACTGCGAAGGAATATAGTATGTCAAGTGGCAGTTCACCAACACCTTCGACAGTTATGCCATCAAGCATTTCAGCATCGCCTTCCGCGGGTACTCCAGCAAGCAGTTCAGCAACACCGTCGGCAGGCACTTCAGCAAGCAGTTCGGCAACACGTGTGGCAGGCACTTCAGCAAGCAGTTCATCAACTCATTCGGCAGGCATTTCAGCTGATATTCCAGATGACGAGATTATTGCCATGGCAAAGTGGCTGAAAGTCTGATGATGCCAGCAGGTATTCGATGACGACGTAACCGCCAACGTATATTCGGTATTCGATTCTGATGCGTTCAGCAGGTATTCGAAGTGATTCAACTTATGAGGCGGGGTGGACGGTCACGGTCGACAGCAGGTGTGCGACACAGTATCTCGAATGTGATTTGGGACATATCGTATCAGATATGGACATGTTTTCAGATCGAATGGGTTGCCCGTGCGTACTGGCAAATGATTCCTATCGATCTGTCGTTATCGTTCATCATCAGCACACTCATCAACCACGATCTTGCATCATTACGGTCATCATATAGTCACGACCGCTCATCATTCACACGCGTGCACCATCAGGTATTCACGACCACCGATCATTAATTGCAATCACCATTCACCATCATTTGTACTTTACGATTATATGAAAGACGTGAATGGTGGTATGTATGGGGTACGACACAAAGGGCGGCGAAAACTGATGACAAGCCGATGGCGACACATCATACATAGATGGTGATGAAAACAATGGTGATAAGCACACTGGTGACGTTTATGGTTGCACATTATGCTATAATTGCACATTAAGTACTGGTCGGACCTTATGTTTATATGGTTGTTTTGGTTGCACGTTATGTTATGGTTGCACATGGTTATGGTCGCAATCATGTTATGGCTGCACATTCTGTGTCTATGTCATCCGACTGTGGCGGGAAGACGAAGTGGGCGTCGTTATGTCGTATCGGTAATCGTGCGACGTGCGTTGTGGCTTGAGATCTGTGTGGTGCAAAGATAATTGCGCGGTGCCAAATTCTGATTAGACGTTGCAGGTCATATCCCGATCAATGAGTGTGGGGTTGAGCGGGCTAGGGCGAGATGCGGAGTGTGCAGGAATCGACCGAGTCTTGATGTCGCCTCGGTCTTGCCAGGCATTGGGGCGCTGGCTGAAGTCCACCAAGAAGGTCGCGCCTGTGGATGCCACGCCCACGGTGACGCCGCCCAAGAAGAAGATCCCGCCCAAGACGACCCCGCCCAAATCCGAGGATAAGTTGTTGCTCACGGCGAAGACCTACACGGCCGTGCCAACTCGGAAGCAGCAGCTGAAGGCACCACTTTTTTTTCGTTTCGCCTGAGACTTCTTCGCAGTACGTTTCGCCCGAGACATCGTCGCAACTCTGGGGTCCGAAATGCCGCGCGCGAGGTGGTCCAGTCCGTTGCGCTGGAGACATCCTCGCAACTCTGGGCTCCGAGATGATGTTCGGGATGCAGAGGAGGTGGTGGAGGAGGAGGAGGAGGAGTAGGAGGAGGTGCGACAACGACTGCGTCGATGATGACGATGGCGAGTCCCCTGTTCGGTAGATATGCCGCCAGGCAGAGATCAACTTCGCCAAGTACGGCATGGATGAACATGTTGATGATGATGATACGTGCGAGGTTGAGAAGCAGGCCACAACCGCGATGAAACGCACCAAGAAGGGCGACAAAAAATCGCTCGGCAAGGCGGGTTCGTCTTCTGATCCAGTGTGCTCGCAGTTTGTGTCGCGCAACCTCCCCCGCCGAGCCAGTCACCCCCTCTACGGTGAGCTGTATGCAGTGTATGCTAAGGATAAATCATAGTGTGTGTACAGGCCAGATGATACGTCATCAAAAAAAACGCTTCTTGTGGAATGCACGGGGAAGAAATTCGGTCGCCACGAGATTGCTCTTCGTGATGTGATGGTTCGTAGCTGCAAGAAGGCTCTGGATAAGAAATCCACCATTCAGTTTCGCGACTCGCTCATGAGGTAGTGAGATGAGCAAGGGAAATTCGCTTCGTTATCATAGTTGTCCTTGGGGAGGGCACGCTTGCAACTCCGCTCTGATGAATGATTATAATGAGCGACGGCGGGTTTCAATATTCGGCGCAAGGGCGCCATTATTTTCAGGGTAGGCGGTGGTGGCTGGGATATCAGATATTGACGTGTGTCACCCATGCGCACACATTGCCTCTGTTCGAAGATAATGAATCCCCCGTCAGATTGCGTTCCACGTGGCCAGGTTCAGGAGAGAGTGTTAGCCAGTCATCCATCATCAGCGCGATTGGGCATCGGGCATACAATACACGCACCACTAATGGAATGGTGACTCACATCCCCACCCTAATCTCATATAACCCCTCTCCATCAACATCACCGTCCGCATCCATGCCTCTTGCACATCCATTCTCCATCCCCGTATATTCACCACCCCGCACATCTCCATCCCACCCCTCACCATCTCAATGTCAAACCAATATGCATACACCATTGTGGAATGTGTAGTATGTAGAACAATGCATGTTCATGTGTACGATTTCGTCATGAACATATCATCATGGTACCAACTGGCCGTCACAATTAGGGCTCAAGCGATTCCCGAGATCATTGCCAGAGATCACACCTAGCTCAGCCCGAGATCATTGCTCAGCCCGAGATCATTGCCAGGGATGACACCCAGGACGCCGTCCCAGCCCGCCCTGAAATGCTTCACGGAGCTCAAAAAGTAGCACGCGCATACTACTGACCAAGGGTGGGTGGGTCACCTCATCGGCCTCAATTGGCAGGCGAACGAAGTGATTGAGACGTGGCGCTGGAAGCCGCCCACGGACGACAAGGGCGACAAGGGCGGCACGGTCATCAAGGGCGGCACGGTCATCAAGGGCGGCACGGTCCGCAAGGGCGGCACGGTCCGCAATGGCGGCACGGTCGACAAGGGCGACACGGTCAGCAAGGGCGACACGGTCGGCACGGGCGACAAGGGCGGCACGGTCCGCAAGGGCGACAAGGGCGGCACGGTCCACAAGGGCGACAAGGTCATCAAGGGCGGCACGGCCCGCAAGGGCGACACGGTCAGCAAGGGCGGCACGGCCAGCAATGGCGGCACGGCCCGCACGGGCGACAAGGGCGGCACGGTCCGCAAGGGCGACACGGGCGGCACGGTCCGCAAGGGTGACAAGCGCGGCACGGTCCGCAAGGGCGACAAGCACGGCACGGTTCTCAAGCGCAAGCATCGCTGAGCTCTAGAGATTGGGCACGTCGTAGACCAATTTCAGATGCATATATGATTAGTGAGGGGAAATGATGAATGATGATGAGGGGGTGGAAACGGGAACGTGTGATGTGAAGTGCGTCTGAGCAGATATGGTATAAGCTTTTGGGGCGACCCATGCAAGGATTGCACCCCGCACCCCGATCGCCCGTGGTCCTGCGCATCGCAGCGCGGGTAGCACCCACTGACATCAGAGTGTATATTCAGAACGCATCATCACAATCCTGATAGTGGTGTCATGGTATTCTGCGTTTGCCATGCATGTCATCACCCATCACCACGATTGGTCCCTATCATCAACACAATACTACACATATAATGCGTGCGGTATATCCCACCAGCCCTCTCAACGAGTCCAAATAATCTCCAATATGGCTCAATATAGCGCAATATCGCTTAAGATGGCTCCCAAGATGTTCCAAGATGCCCAGAAGGCGGCCCAAAGACTGCCCCACGTGGCCAAATAGCTCCCCAATGAGGCCCCGAAGGGACCAACATCGTCACACAACCTGAAGAAAATCAATGTGTGGTGTGGTATCCCCGTTTCGCGTCCGACTGTCATCCAATGCCTCACGATGGCTCAAATATGGCCCAAGATGGCCCCGCACGAGGCCCAATGGAGCCCCAAGGCGGCCCCACGAGCGCCCAATAGCGCTCAAAGATCGCCCCAAGAGCGCACCTAGAGGCTATGTTTGGAGCTCATGAGGTGGATGCTAAGTAGGAAACCCTCATTCGTTGACCGATCTCATCCAAGATGGCCCCAAGAGCGCTCATGCAGCCCCCAAGAGCGCCCCGAGAGCGCCCCAAGAGGCGCTCAGACGGCCCCAAGAGTCACCCAAGGGGCATCGAAGAGGCCCCCACGAGACCCCCAAGACGCTCCGAATTGTATTTGAGACGCGTTTGGCTCTTCGGTTCGCCGTCCTCTTCAATTTCGCATCCCCCGATTCCTCATCATCCTTCTCATCCTTCTCCTCCCTCTGCCCCCTCTCATCCGTATCGTCTGTATCGTCATCTCCCCACTCCACATCCTCCTCATTATCCTCATCATCCACATCCTCCGCTTTATCCCCCTCCCCCTCCGACGAGGAGTCCGTCTGCATCCTCCACATCGTGGGGTACATGACACCTTCCCCCGCCATTTGTTATTACGCATGCTATTCGACGTCCCTGATCACCTCAGCTCACATTGATACCATTTCTGGATGGGCTGGTGGGGGCACGCGAGTCGTCAACACTTTCATATTGTAAGCACATATACCATACTCCAAATCAGTTTATATACACATACACGTTTAACGTGTAAATATTGTATCTGAAGTTTGTCTGACGTTTGTCAGACGTTTCTCTGAAGTTCCTCTGACGTTTGAAACTTCAGAGAAACTTCAGAGAATTCTCTGAAGTTCTTCTGAAGTTTGAAACTTCAGATAAACGTCAGAGAAACGTTTGACAAACGTCAGACAAACGTCAGACACACCAAACCATGTGTATGTTGTGTAGACATAATAACGGTTATTACAATTCGGGCTCGGCCTACATAATTCACATATCGATGTCTACACACCGATCTGACATATGCAGCTTAGAGTGGGTGTGATTTCAAATCGACGCTTATAGCATGTGGGCACGGTCGCGTGACGACAGTTCATGTGTACATATCCCCCCAAGTTGATATTGTAGTTATGCGGTCAGTTGGTGCGGGTAATGGCAATGTACACACCATGTCCGACGGTTGGTAATATGCCATATGCATGTCGACAATCAACTATCCGTCGCAGTGGCGACACTGGCGTGAATATAACAACCGCCCATCACAACTAACACTGGTGGCGCGATGATAATTGACGCTCAAGTGACAGCCTGGGCGCGGTGATAGCTTGCGACCATGGGTGCGATGATAGCCGACGCGCACATGACCATTTGAGCGTGATGATAGCTAGTGCCGCATAACATGATGATTGATTGAGGGTTCCATGGCGAGCTGGCTCGAGTGCCGAGCTGGTTCGCGCCTGCGCGCGTGAGCTTCGACTGGGAGCTGGGGATGGCGCCCAAGAAGAAGAGCAGTTTCGTGAAGAAGGACATGCTGTGTTTAATTGTTCATATTTCACTCACATACTAGGTGTTACGTATTTATGACATATATGCTGACATCATTACCAGTCCCACCCCCTCCCATGCGCACACGCGCACTCGTTTCGCTCCGAGAGGACACCGTGCTCAAGCGCAAGCCTGCCGCTGCAACGGCTACAGACATCGTGCCGTTCAACGACAAAGGGGCCCTCTCGTTGTAAATACATGATCCCCTCATACTCATCCTCGCAATCCTTCCGTACACATCCTCGTACTCGTCGTCCCCGTCCTCATATTATTAGTCTTGGTCGTCGTTCCTATCCCCCCCCCCCGCCCATCCTCTTACTCCTCCCCCGCCGATGTATCCTCCTCCTCCTTCTCCTATAGTATCGAGTTCCATATATGGTTTCACTGTGCTAATCGTCCTCGTCAGACCCCTCCCTCCCCCCCCGCCCCTCACCAATCGCCCCCCCCCCCCCCCCGTGCCCGTGCTCGCCCCCGCCCTCGTCCTCGTCTGCATCGCCATCCTCCTGCTCCCACCCGCCCACCGCGTCCCCTCTCGCGCGTGGCTCCCAGGAGGGCGCTCGCGAAGCTTGTGGCCATGTGCGAGGGCAAAAGCTTCGAGAAGCGACAAGAACTGTATCGGACCCGATTTGACATATTATTGTTTATGAGCGCGTCGAACTGTCGGATCGCAGCATGCGGTGATCGCGTCGCAATCCCACCAGCCCTCTGGGCGCATATCTTCTTCCACCCCTCCCCCGTCCCCCTTGCGTGGGGAGGGGTTTACTCTCCCCCTGCCCCCCCCCCCTGGACCTGGGCGGAGGGTTTCGCGACCGGTCGGACGGTTCTGTTGGCCCCAATATGGCTTCAAGAGCGCGTCAGAGAACCCGAGATAACCTCCAATATGTCCCAAGATAGCGCCAGATCGCGTAAGATGGTTCCCAAGATGTTCCAAGATGCCCAAATACTGCCCCAAGACAGCTTCACGTGGCCAAAGAGCTCCCCAAGGAGGCCCCGAAGAGGCCAAACTCGCCCCGAAACCTTAAGAACATCATTGTGTTTGCTTTCTCGCCGTTTCGCTCCCGATGACCACCCAAGGCCCCAAGACGGCTCAAATATGGCACAAAAGGGCCCCACAAGAGGCCCAAGCGAGCCCCAGCACGGCCCCAAGAGCGCCCAAGATCGTTCCAATAGCGCCCCAAGAGCGCCCCAAGAGGCGATGGTCGGAGTTCCTGAGGGGGAGGCTAATTCGGGATCGCCTTCGTCGATCGATCTCCTCCAAGATGGCCCCGCGAGCGCCCCTACAGCCCCCGAGAGCGCCCCGAGAGCGCCCCAAGAGGCGTCCAGACGGCCCCACGAGGCGCCCAAGAGGCCTCCAAGAGGCTCACAAGAGACCCCCAATTAGCCTTAAGAGGATCTCCGAAATTCATGTAATACGTTTCTTGCTCGTCGGTTTGCCGTCCTCTTCAATGTATCATTCCCCTCTTCCTCCTCCTCCTCATTATCCTCCTTCTCCTCCTTATCATCCCTCTGCTCCCTCCCCTCCTTCTCGTCCTCATCGTCCTCTCCCTAATCCATCCTCCTCATCATTATCCACCTCATCCTCCTCGTCCTCCTCTCCCCCCCCCCCCTCCGACGGGGATGCCTTCTCCGTCCCCCCCCTCTTGGTGCACGTGATAGTCTCCCCCGCCCTTTGTTATTATGCATGCTCCCCGACTTCCCTGATCACTTCAACTCCCCTGGACATCGTTTCTGGATGGGCTGGTGGGGATACGCGAAGCGTCAACGATGTAGGGTTGGAAACGTAGTGGTGTGATTTCAACTATACTACGTCGTGCAATGCTCGTGGAAGCGACATGCCGTGTCGTCATCTACGATTGGCCATGGCGTGCTATGTTGACATTCATTGGCCATGTCAGTGTAATCGTGCCGAAATGTCGAGTCACGTTGCGATGGGCTGTGGTCACACGCGTGTATGTGATGTTTACAAGGCAGTGGCATTATCAATGTGTTGGCGTCTGACAACGGCTCTTAACGTTATATGCCGTAACCAACAAGACGGCTCTCAGCCTACACGGAGATCCAGAAGATCCAGCTCAGATCCGCGCGATCTTCGACGAAGCTGAGATGCGCCGCTTGCACGGTGCCTTCGGCACGGCGAGGAAGCACTCCGACGACGCGCAAGCTGCTTTCGCGGAGGCCCCCTCACACGTCGTCATTATGTGCAATCGTGTCAATACCAATCGTTCTCGTAGGTTATTCATCCACGTTCGGGGTTACCACCATCGCGTATGTTCGTAGTCGTACCGTTCCGCGTGTCACGTCGCACCCAAAATCCTTCTCGTCATCCCACGCACCATCGTCTCACTTACCCTTCTGGCCCCCCCGCCCGCCTCGCATCCACGCCCGCGACCCCGACCCCAGGCTGCTGTCAGCAAGGGCGGCCGCAAGAACGAGAACAAGCAGAAACTCCTGGCGGCGTGTTTGAAGGACCGCTGCGTAGCCGACACGAACCGAGCCGATCCGACCGATTTGAGCCGACCGAACCGACCGCTCGACAGAACCGACCGATCGATCTACCGAACCGAACCGAACCGACCGATCGATAGTCGACACGACCGAACCGACCGATCGGTATAACGGGAGTTGATCGGAGTGGATTACATGAGCGATGCGATTTGGCATGTAGATTGTGTGAGGGGGTGACAGGCATGGTCAGAGGACTTGATCAGTATAGAATGGGCGGGGACGGACTGGCAGAGAGAGAGTATGATCGACGGGCAGCCAGGACCCCAAGATGGAGGAGTCGCTCTGGCACACCGCTGTATCGATCGGCTACTCCGAGAGCATCAAGCAGGACAAGCGCTGGCTCAGCTTGAAGCACTTAGAGGACAAGTACGGCGTGGACGAGGCCGCCGAGATGGTCGAGGGCAAGCTGTTGATGGAGCTTCGGGTTATCGAATCGTTTGTAGAGCCTGGTATGTCCTGGAGGCCCTGGATGGTTCGGATACATGTTTCGGGACCGCCACGACATCATTGCCCTGGGTGTTCCTGGATGTTCTCAGATGTGCAGGATGATTACTCACTGGGCGTTCTTGGACGCTCTGTATGTTCCTGGAGGCCCTGGATGTTTCGGATCCGTTTCGGGTGTTTCGGAGCTGACACAGCATCATTGCCCTGGGTGTCCCTGGATGTTCTCAGGGGCGATGGGTGATGATTCGCTGGATGTTCTTGGATACCCTGGATGTTGATGGATGCCATGGATGTCTCGGATACGTTTATGATGTTTCGGGACCAACACGACATCATTGCCCTGGGTGCTACCCTAGGTTCTCGGATGTGGTGGATGAGTATTCACTGGATGACGGTTGAAGTCCTAGATGTTCCTGCAACCCCTGGATGGTTCGGATATGTTTCGGATGTTTCGGAGACGCCTCGCCATCATCGCCTTGAATGATCATGGATGGTCTCGGATGCGCTGGATGCGTCGTCATTGATTTTCCTGAAATCCATTGATGTTCCTGGATGCACTGGGTGTTTCGGACGCCCTCTAGCCACGCCCTCCCAATGACTCAGCCATCAATCCCGCGCCGATCCCCCCCCCCGTCCCTGGAGATTCTCGTTGGGGGGCATTCAGTGAAGCATTCGCCGAATTTTTAAATGCCGACTAAAAGCAGCCCGAACCATAGTTTCATTACGACCAGGCTGGGATTGATGGTTGAGGTGTTTGTTGCCACCCTGCCGAGTCGCGGAAAAACCCTGCCAACCCCGCGCGGAAACAATGGCTCGACTGCGACGACACGTTCAGCAAGCTGATGTCGCGCTCCAAGAAGCAGACGGCCACGGGTAAGAGGAAGCTACAGGACGGCGAGTTCGAAGCCATCACGTCGGGCATCGGCAAGGCGAAGTACCTTGGCGATGGCCGCGGAGGACTCGATTTTAGCGTTGTTGACGCATTCCATCGCTTGTCGTCCCTGGCACTTCCTCCATGGCCCGCGCCGTCGCAACGCCGCGCCGTTGTTTCCTAGCCCCTCGTTGTTATCATGCCCGCCCTATCCCCATCATGTTCCTATGTCGTTCGGTAGCCCCCCTCTTCATTTCGCTCCACTTAATTCTCGCCGGCCCCCGCGTCGTCGCCCCGCGCCCTCGTCAGCCACCTCGTCGTCTCTCCCAAACTCGCGGCGTCGCCCCCAAACCCTCCCCGTCGTCGTCGTCACGAAGCCACCCGAGTCACGTCTGTCAACCAAACGCCACAAGCGTCCATGGGCAACATGGGCAGTGTCTCGTCCGACGACGACAACACCGACTCCGACGCACCGCTGATGAACAAGAAGGGTCGCGAGGGTGGCCGTGGCCGCGGCCGCGGCCGCGGCGGCAGCGGCCGCAGCGGCGGCGCCCGATCATCTGCGGATGGCGACACGGCGAAGGCGACGGCGCATTCCATGATGACGATGATGGGATGGGACGAGAAGCGAGCTCGATTGAGTGGGCAATCGATCGAGCGATACCGACGTCTGGGGATGACAGGGGGGGTACGAACAGGACGCGATCCTCATCTCCCGCTCATCCTCCCTGTTTCTCGGTCGATCGCTCCTCGCGGCTCGATCGCTATTTCCCAGCCGCCCCCTCTTTCTCCTTCCCCTCCTGCCAGTCTCCCCGTCCGCCCCATCTTCAATGTCCTCGTCCTCCCACCGCCGCCCCCTCCCCCCGTTTCCCCCCCCCATTCGCCCGTCGAACCCCGACGCGCGCCCCCCCCCCCGTCCGCCCGCGCACGAGGCGAAGGCGGACGCGGCAGCCGTCAGCAAAGCCAAGGCGGCGAAGATCAAGCTGCGTGAGAGGGTGACCAACGTCGAGGCGTGGGATCGCTCCTCGTGTGACGAGCTGTCGGTGCTCGGCGATGCACAGATGTTCTACGACACGTTCGAGGCCGTCGTCTCAATAGAGGGATGTGGAGTAGGTGGGCGAGGGGGGTGGATTGGCACGTAGGAGAAGGGGAGTTGGGCATGGAAGGCGGGTAGGGGGGGGGGAACACTAGGGGGATGATATGGCGTATAAGAGGAATGGGTGTGGTAGAGAAACGGTGAGTGGGCGATGGACGAGGGGACATGGGTCGCACCCGCGCGAGATGTGGACTCTGAGAACGGGTGTGGTCCCATGACCCAACATCCAATTTCAGTTTGGATGGGATGTGTCTCACCCCCCTCCTCCCCGCCGCTTGGCGGGATGGAGAGGTATGAAACGTATACATACTCAACCTTTGGCCATGCACCCTCCTCAACCCAGGGCCCCCAGTGCAGAGTGTGCGTCGCCAGGCAATGGTCCCCCTGCTGATGGCGACGGTCAAGGGCAATCAAACCAGGGCGAGCAAGAGTGACCTCGCGGAGGCCAAGAAGGTCATCGATCTCCCAACCACTCCACCTTCACATCCAACAATCCCCTCACCCCAAAACATAACCTGGCGAAGGGCCCAACCATATGCAGTTGTGAATATCGGTTTCAGTGGCGCTACCTCTGGGTAGGGGAGACGCATGCGAACGCCCCCACTGGGGCCTTCGGTGGAGCTCCCTATGGGGCTACGAAGCGCTGCCCTGGGTGGGGGGAACCGCATGCGGATACCCCCACTGGGGCCTTCGGTGGGGCTCCATATGGGGCCACGAAACGCTGCCATGGGTGGAGGAACCGCATGCGAGCACCCCCACTGGGGCCTACGGTGGGACCACGAAACGCTGTCCTGGGTGGGGGGAACCGCATGCGGACACCTCCACTGGGGCTTTCGGTGGGGCTCCCTATGGGGCTGCGAAACGCTGCCATGGGTGGGGGAACCGCATGTGGACACCCCCACTGGGGCCTACAGTGGAGCTCCCTATGGGGCTGCGAAGCGCTGCCCTGGGTGTGGGAACCGCATGTGGACACCCCCACGGGGGCCTTCGGTGGAGCCCCCTATGGGGCTACGACTGGGTGGGGGAACCGCATGTTGACACCCCCACTGGTGGCTTCGGTGTAGCTCCTTATGGGGTTGCAAAACGCTGCCATGGGTGGGGGGACCGCATCTTTCGGTGGAGCTCCCTATGGGGCTGCGAAACGCTGCCATGGGTGGGGGAACCGCACGTGAACACCCCCACTGGGGCTGTCGGTGGAGCCTCCGATGGGGCTACAAAACGCTGCCATGGGTGGGGGAACCGCATGTGAACACCCCCACTGGGGCCTTCGATGGAGTTCCCTATGTGGCTGAGAAAGGCTGTCATGGGTGGGGGGAACCGCATGTGGACACCCCCACTGTGGCATCCGGTGGAGCTCCCCATGGGGCTGCGAAGCGCTGCACTGGGTGGGGGAACCGCATGTGGACACCCCCACTGGTGCCTTCGGTGGAACCCCCTATGGGGCTACGAAACGCGTGAGAAGTGCGCCGAGAGCAGCGGCAAGGGGGGGGAGTGAGGAGGGCGGGAGGGAAGGAGAGGACTGCGGGGCGTCGTCTCTTCAAACCGAGGGCCCAACACCACAGGATGGTTGTGAAACAACTTCCCACACCCTCCCCGTCCGCACCCTCCGCCCGCCCCGACTGCCACTCCCCCCACTGCATCGTCCGCCGCCCATGTCTCCGTCTAACTCCGCTCACACCCGATATTTTTTATTCCTCCAATCTTCGTCACCATTCTTCCTCCTGCCCTCATCCGATATTCCCATTCATCCCATATTCGTCATCCCTTCCTTCTCCTGCCCTTCCTCCAATCCTTGGTGCTCCTTCCTCCTCCTGCCCTCGTCCATATTCCCCACCTCGTCCTCCTCCTCCTCATCCACATCAGCATCCTCACCATCCGTCTCTCTATCCTCCTCCTCTTCCTCCTCCTCCTCCTCCTCCGCATCCTCCTCCTCCTCATCCTCCCCCTCCCCCATCCCCCGACGTGCAGCATGTCGCATCTGGTACCAGCCCACTGTCGGGCGTTCAGAACACGCTTTGTGTTGAGATCGTGGAACGTGCGTCGCGGTTTCGGGTGAGTTCCCATGTTAATTTCCTCATACTGTGCATGTCGTTTTACATGTGTGGGTGCTCATACTGCGAATCACTTCCTCTATGTGTGCGCATCTCGCCAGGTGCTCGATGGCGCACGCACGGTGGTGAACCAGCTCAGCGACATCATCACTGACGCCAAGCCGCCCGTGACGGCGGCCATCAAAGTGATGGTGAACGGCCAGGCCGTCATGAAGCAGGCCAGGTCCATGAATTTGGCCATCACGGGTTTGTTCTGACGCGCCAGCCGCAGTGATTTCTTTCGGCGCATGGCGTGGCGGGCGGGGATCGCCGAACGAGGGTGGCCGTCGCATCCCCCCTCGACCATAGTATCTTTCGTTGACTAGTGCATCAATTGGGAACCTAATAATGCACGAAGCTGGTCGTGCCTCGCGCCTCGCGGCCCGTGCTAGACATGTGCCGTGCGGCGAATTCGCCCATTGAGCGCGCGAAGATAATTGCGCGTTCCGAATCCGTCATGTTGGACGAGCGTTCGTATGGTTCCCGATTGTATGCACCTTCTCATATTGCTCTGGGCCGCGTGGGCGAAGCTGCGTGCATTTTTTTCCGTGCGTGAGACAGCGGCCCCGAGGATAGCACTCGGAGCATAGCGAGCGGTGGGCTTGCTGCGATCCACATGTGTAACACGTACCATACTTTGGCAACGTTTAACATTTATATGTATACACACATGTGTTCACTATGCATGTCATGACTGATGATAGCATGTGTTGTTCCGCCCACGCGGCGACTGTTCGGGCCTGGACTGTCGGTGTAGGATCGTGGCAACATTAAGAATTAGAGTGTCCACCCATGTGCTCAATATACATCCAATGAATGGTGACAGTCTTTGGTGTCCGCCCATGTGGCGACTGTTAGGCCTGTGCGTTTGGGGTAGGATTGCTATCTGCAGCTGTCGTTTGCCCAATAATGTTGCGGCGAGCGGCCAAGCGGCGTCTCCCCACGCCAGACTCGGGGGCGTCTGCCTCCTGCTCGGGCGATGGCCGCGACTGTGATTCAGATAGTGTCCATGAGGCCGAGGAGCGCAACAGCTCGTCTTCTCTATCCGCGCTCATGCTGAAAGACTGGGCGTGGGGTCGTTTGTATGGCACTGAAGTGCATAGGTATTGCTTGGTTGCGTACCGTGACGGGATGGCGGGCGTCAAGGAAATTGCAGACATCGCGGCCATGGGGGGCTGGGTCGAACATCAGCAGAACATTCATCGAGATTTAACTCGCAAGTGCTTGAAAGATATAACATTGCCTAAACCAGAAGTGTTCCCAGTACGCTGCGTCGAGCCAGGGACTTTGAAAGTCATTCAGCATAATTGTCATTGTATGCTGCCTCACGATATGTTCAGCAGCCTGTTCCATTCGCATCGGCTTGAATTTCAAGAAACGTTCGGGTTGGAACGTGTGCCTGCCTTTTGGGCGGGTGCGAGCAGGCTCAGGGAGCTGAACGTAAGATGTCGCATGTCTCCAGCCACGTGTCGTGCGTAGACAGCGCGATCCGCTCGCAAGCAATGCCTGCAAGTGGCGCCCCAGACATGTTTCTGGAGTCTGGCATACGTTGGACAACACGGCGTCTTGGTGTGAACGACAAAAACATCAGGCAAACGCGTGCCTGAAATTTCTCTGACGTTTGACAAACGTCAGAGGTACATCAGACAAACGTTTGCCTGAAGTTTCTCTGACGTTTGACAACGTCAGAGAAACATCATACAAACGGTTGTCTGAAGTTTCTCTGACGTTTGGCAAACGTCAGAGAAACATCATACAAACGTTTGTCTGAAGTTTCTCTGACGTTTGACAAACGTCAGAGAAACTTCAGGCAAACGTTTATATGACGGTTGTCTGACGTTTGCCAGTCTTATGGGGCGGTGTTACAGCTCTGAAACCAATGACAGGTGCGTCGCCCAGGTTTGGTTTTACCCCCATCAAGATTCACACGGTGTGCGCCTGCAGTTTCGTCTTATTCCTTTCCAGGTCCGACCCCCGTCTCCGCAGACACCCAGTTTGGAAGATCCCTGACCGCGAGAAGCACGCCATCCCAATACGAATACATGGCGACGGTGGTGAGATCTTAACTGCTGAGTCAATGATGGTTATATCGATGTCTGGTCTGCTTGCACGGGGCTCGACACGAGAGTTGTCATTGTTGATAGGGGCGTGGCCGCACAGTGGCACTGCAAAGAGGAAACACCACGACGGACACGACACGTGGCACGAGATATGGCGAGTCGTTCGCTGGAGCTTGAACGCCCTCGCTCAGGGCCGCCATCCATCCAACGATACCATCGGCCGTTGCCTTTCCCGCAGACCCCCAATACATCGCCAACCTTTTGTCGGTGGCTGTCATTCTGGTTTTCGGTTTCGAACGCCTCACGTTTCGACAATTACTGGTCCATTGCGTTGTGGCGCGTAGTGTTTTCCAAACCGCTTCAAGATAATGTATTGTCCCTGGCTTGGGCTTGCTCGTCGTGGGCGGCGGATTGGAACAATGAGGATTTCGTTGCTGGCCCCCGCCGCGCCCAATTAGCAGGAGAGCTGTTGTGCGACAGCCAGACGCCATACAGAGCATGGGTATACGCAACCATGGGTGATCTCGAATTCTACGCCAACCATTTGGGAGCCCCGTCTAGCAATTCAGTCAAGATGTGTTGGGCTTGCGATGGGAACAGGTCCGACAAACCATGGAATGATTTCAACAGGGAGCCATGGGCTTTGAAACTTACGATTTGTCTCACCCCCTCCCCCCCCTTGGGAATTGGGAGAAGGTGGGCGGTGGTGGAACAGGTTGTGGGTACCGACGCGAGGGAGGACAAGGTGGCGGCGTGGGGGTGGATGGATGGGGGAAAGAGGATGAGGGGTTGGCTTGGTTGGATGAATGACATTGTGTTAAAATCCATGCCAGAGGACCGTGCCCCGTGGATGACTCGGCCACGTGCCGAACCATACGCGTTCAACCACCATCTGTTTAATGTATGGGGGGTGCGTGGCGCGACGCTGGCGCCCGACGCCATGCACACTGTCGATTTGGGAGTAGCATCCCACGCCTTGGGAAACATATTGCACGAACTAGTGTATGAGCAGACCGCTGGTCCAGCAAACGATGCAGTCGGTATCTTGTGGAGAAAGATCAAAGAATTATATAATGATCTCGGCACGCGTGGGCATAGGATGTCGTCCCACAGCTATCGCTGATCCGCCGCTGTTTCTTGACCGTGGTATACGGCTGTGTGGTTGTATTGCGTTGGTTGGCGGTTTGGCGTGTTGTGATTTATATCATATGTGTGGTGTGGAGTGAATGGGGCGTGAACGTGTGAGCAATTTCATTTCATCTTGCGAGCCGTGTTTCTGGTGTTTCCAGAGTGCGGGCGATTCGGGCTCATTTTTTTCCTGTCTAATTCGAAAAGCCCTCACGCATACTACCCGTGTATGACTACTAAGACCAAGGCGGTTGCCCAGCGAGCGTTGCTTCCAGTTGCAGCTGCGCTGGCATCATCGTATAACGATGGTACTAGAATGCGACAGATGAGGGACGCGTGTGCGTCCAATTTGAACACGTTCTATCAGGTCATTGAGGCTGCAGGGATGTACCTTTCAGACGAAGAGCATCAAGCATGCATGACAGCAGTTGAACGCACGTTGGTTTTTTTTTACGGTGCGTTGGCATCGGATGCTAAATCACAAAATAAGTTTAAATGGAGTATTGTGAACAAGCATCGCCACTTCTGGCATATCGGAGAACCTACTAAATACATCAATTGTAGGTGGTTGTGGTGTTATCAAGCCGAAGATTTTATGCGTCACATCTGTAAGGTCGCAAGTACAGTAATGATGGGATCGCCGCTGCTCCAGCTGTCGTGTAAATTATGCGAGCGTTGGAGAATAGGCTACTATTTCGATTTAGTTCGGCCAAGTGCCGACTGATTGGGAGCGCGCCAGAAACGGCGGGCAATGGAGGGGCGCAACAACAAATCTCCACCGTTTCCTCATGCTCCTCCGTCTCGTTCTCCTCCGCCTCCTCCTCGTCCTCATCTTCACCCGCCTCCTCCTCCTCCTCTTCCTCCTCCTCCTCATCTGCCTCTCCCCTCATCCGCCTGTCATTCCATTTCTGTGTCATCCACAGCCTCCTCCCCCCGACCTAACAAATGCTCCCCTCGTCGTCCTCCTCCTCCTTCGTTCGCCTTCATTATTCAATTCGTCCGCGCCATCATCCGAACCTCTCTGGTCCCCCCCCCTTCCCCCACTTTACCACTTGCATTATGCATATCCCCGCTCCTGCCTCTTCGCTCCTCCCCCCGATCCCTCTCAACATCTGTATGACCGATGACGGTGATGACGATTCTGGTGATTATGTGTGGTGGCGATATTGATGATGCTGGTAACGATGGCAATGACGATGCTGATCGTGATTGTGATGCAAGTATTGGGGTGGTGATGGTGCAGTATGTATTCGTGATGTTGATTGTGATGAACATGATGATGAAAATATTGATAACGATGATGATGATGATGAGGAGGATGATGATGATGATGGCGATGATGATGACGATGATGCTGATGATGATGGTTATGATGCTGGTGATGTTGATGATGGTAATGATGATGATGATGATGGTGATGATGATGATGATGCTGATGATGCTGATGATGATGATGATGAACAACACGCGGCTCAGATCAAACGCCCTACGCATAACACGCGTCGGACGGTCAAGCACGCACGTTGGTCTGACGTTTGCCAAACGTCAGATCAACGTCGCCAAACACCTGCGCCCCATCTCTGGATCAGCTGCGCCCCATTCTGCGACGCATGTCGCGCCCCATCTTTCCTCTGATCGCGCCCCATTTTTATGCGTTCGAGCGTGCCCCACGGCGCCCCATCTTACGGGTTATATCAGTTGAGCCCCATTTTTGACAAGGTTGTTCAACGCTACCCATTTTTTTGGGGCGCGGAGCATCTGGGCATGGTTGGCGCGCCCATCAGGCGCTCGCGCAAGCTTGCGCCGGGCTCGCTTACATCGTTCGGCATGGTATCGGTTCACTATCTTTCGCAATGGCACCATTCGAGCTTGCTCAATACGTGGTGTTTTTCGTCTTTTAGGGTTTAGGGTGTAGGGTTTAGGGTTAGGGTTAGGGTTAGGGTTAGGGTTCGGGTTCGGGTTTAGGGTTTAGAGCTTAGGGTCTAACAGGGCAAGGCCAGGAATACTTACCTGCATAGGCACTCACCTGCGGTGGCTATCAATCCCCCCCGCATCTCCACCCCCACATAAAGATCATCTCTCCTCTCATGTGATACCGTGGTTGTAGCATAGCATAGCATAGCATAGCAAGCGCTTAGCAAAGAGGCGAGGCCACCAAAATTTGAGGAACCTGATGTTATAGCGTGGCTGTAGCATAGCATAGCGTAGCGAAGCACAGGTAGCAAAGAGGCGAGGTCCCCCAAATTTGGAGAACCTTTTGCTAAAGCGTGGCTGTAGCACAGCATAGCATAGCATAGCTAAACAGATAGGCGCTGCGAGGCGCGCGCGGCTGCCGCGCGCATGTGCACTCTGTCGTATTCTCTGCAATGGACTATTGCCATGGACACATCTTGCAAGAGCAAAACGTTGAGTTTATATTATTTTTACAATGGAAAGTACACATCAGAAACGAGGAATGATCAGGATGTAGTATTTTTTGCAAAGGATGGAGCATGTTGAAAGGCAGAATGTTAAGTTTATATTTTTTTACAATCTAAAACCCCGGGTTACATGCGGGATCGTTTTCGGGACCGGCCACTTGTATTGTTAAAAATATGGCTTTCTGATCGCATGATCAGGAAATAGTATTTTTTGCATAGGAGGGAGGGGGGCTTACATAGCGGCCGGCTTTGAAGGGTTTAGGGTTTACTAATTATAAGGATTAAAGATTTAGGGGTAGGGGTAGGGGTGGGGTTAGGGTTAGGGTTAGGGTTAGGGTTAGGATTAAGGTTAGGGTTAGGGTTAGGGTTAGGGTTAGGGTTAGGGTTAAGGGTTAAGGGTTAAGGGTTAAGGGTGAAGGTTTAAGGATTAAGGGTAAGGGTTAAGGGTTAAGGGTTAAGGGTTAAGGGTTAAGGGTTAGGGTTAGGGTTAGGGTTAGGGTTAGGGTGAGGGTTATGGTTAGGGTTTAGGGTTAAGGGTTTAGGGTTTTGGGTTTAGGGTCTAACAGGGCAAGGCCAAGAATACCTACCCGCATAGGCACCCACCTGCGGCGGCTATCAATCCCCCCCGCATCTCCACCCCCACATAAAGATCATCTCTCCTCTCATGTTATACCCTAACGGGCGCGAATGCCGACCCAGCACACGCTCGCCAGCCGATCCGTGTGGGCCGAAGCGTGTCCGACGAACCGTGTCTGCCAAGTGTCTACCGAACCGCGTCTGGCGAACCGTGTCATCCGAACCGTGTCAGCCACACAGTGTCAACCCGTCTCAGCCCAACCGTGTCACTGGCGCCGTGTCAGCCATGCCGTGTCAGACGCTCCGTCCCAACCACACCGTGTCATCAGAACCGACTCTGCAAAACCGTGTCAGCCGAACCGTATCAGCCGAACCGAACCGAACAGTATCAGCCAAACCATGTCAGACGAACACTCTCAGCCAAAGCGTGTCGACAGAACCGCGTCAGCCGAAACGTGCCA
Organism: Prorocentrum cordatum; assembly: GCA_963575745.1. Classification (NCBI taxonomy): domain Eukaryota; class Dinophyceae; order Prorocentrales; family Prorocentraceae; genus Prorocentrum; species Prorocentrum cordatum. The sequence goes on from CAUYUJ010016294.1 coordinate 409,461, forward strand.
ACCGAACCGTGTCAACCGAAGCGCGTCCGCCGAACCGTGTCAACAGCACAAGAAAGTAACCCTGAGAAGCACGCGATGAGAACTGCCACAGGATAGCACTGGATGCATGCGACAAAGGCTCAGCCGCGCGCGTGTGCACTTTGTCGTATTTTTTGCAATGGGATATGAACATGGACACATCTTGCAAGAGCAGGATGTTAAGATTATAGTATTTTGTACAAGAGAAAGCTCCGGTACACTTCCACGCCCGCGACGCGCGTGTGCACTTTGTCGTATTTTTTGCAATGGAATATGAACATGGACACATCTTGCAAGAGCAGGATGTTAAGGTTATAGTATTTTTTACAAGAGAAAGCTCCGGTACACTTCCACGCCCGCGACCGCGCCCGCGATCAGGGTTGGGCAGAATGTATTGTAAAAAATATGGTTTTCTGATAACTGCGATGCGCATGATCAGGATATAATGTTTTTTGACAGGGATCAGCCCGGCCCGTTTATAGGGCCGGTCACGATCCATTGTAAAAAAAACATCGTTTTCATAGCACATAGAGAGCGCATGATCAGGAAAGTGTATTCTTTGCATAGGATGGAGGCCGGTCCGCATAGCGGCCGGTTTTGAAGGATTTAGGGTTTATTAATTATAGAGATTAGAGATCGAACAGGGCAAGGCCAGGAATACCTACCTGCATAGGCACTCACCTGCGGTGGCTATCAGTCCCCCCCCGCATCTCCACCCCCACATAAAGATTTTCTCTCCTCTCATGTTATACCCTAACAGGCGGGTCGGGCGGGCGGGGCCCTAACGGGCGGGTCGGGCGGGCGGGGCCCTAACGGGCGGGTCGGGCGGGCGGGGCCGTAGCGGGCGGGTCGGGTCGGGCGGGCGGGCCCTAACGGGCGGGTCGGGTCGGGTCGGGCGGACCCTAGCGAGCGGGTCGGGTCGGGCGGGCCGGGCATTAAAGTATGGCGCGTGTGCACTTGACACGCGTGAACCCTGACGGGCGGGTCGGGTCGGGTCGGGCGGGCGGGCCCAACGGGCGGGTCGGGTCGGGCCGGGCGGGCCCTAACGGGCGGGTCGGGTCGGGCGGGCGGGACATTAAAGTATGGTGCATGTGCACTTGACACGCGTGAACCCTAATGAGCGGGTCGGTTCGGGTCGGGCGGACTCTAGGGTTCGCCCGACCTCAACGTGCTTTGCTATGCAACGCCTCTCGTATGCTATGCCAGCATAACATAGATTAGCACAAAGGCGAGTTCCACAACATCTGGATAACCGCAGCCTCTAGCGTGGCTGTCGCATAGCACCAGTGCTGAAAAAACATTGAAATGTCCAAAGGAGTTGGCCATGATCGCGCGGCCGCCGCGCGCTTGTGCACTTTGTCGTATTTTTTGCAATGGAATATTACCATGCGCACATCTTGCAAGAGCAGAATCTTCAGTTTATAATATGTTTAACAATATAAAACTCCGGTACGCATACGGGGCCGCCGCGCGCGTGTGCACGTTGTCGTATTTCTTTGCAGTGGAATATGACCATGGACACATCTTGCAAGAGCAGGATGTTAAGGTTATAATATTTTTTGCAATATAAAATCCCGGGTTACATGCGGGGTCGCGAACGGGGGCCGGGCATTTTGCATTGTAAAAATAGGTTTTTCTGATCGCATGATCAGGATGTAAAATTTTTGGCAATGGATGAGCCCCGGTCGCGACCGGGGCCGGGCAGAATGCATTGTAAACAATAAGGTTTTCTGATCGCATGATCAGGAAATATTTTTTTGCAAGGGATGGAGGCCGACTTGCACAGCGGCCGGTTTGGAAGGGATTAGGGTTTAATAATTATAAGGATTAGAGATTTAAGGTCTAACAGGGCAAGGCCAGGAATACCTACCTGCATAGCACTCACCTGCGGTGGCTATCAATCCCCCCCGCATCTCCACCCCCGCATAAAGATCTTCTCTCCTCTTATGTTATACCGTGGCTGTAGCGTAGCATAGCATACCATAGCAAGCGTGGCTCGATGCAGGAGTGCGCCTGGGAGCAAGCGCTTAGAAAAGAGGCGGCGGCCGCGCGCGTGTGCACTTTGTTGTATTTTTTTGCAATGGAATATGAGCATGGCCACATTCGCCGTGCGCTCAAAAGTTGTTTGTGACGCCCCGATTTACAAGAATGTTGCAAAACCCATTGGTTTTTCAATGATTCAGGATGCGCGCGGAGGGCGATCCTGCACAATTGTGGTATGAGAAAGTCATATGTTTTCGTATGTTTTGCTGATATCGCTTCTGAAAAACATTGAACACACATTGTGTTTCAAAGGATTTCGCCATGATCGCGTGGCCGCCGCGAGCGCGTGCACTTTGTCGTATTTTTTTGCAATGGATTATTGACATGGACACATCTTGCAAGAGCAAAATGTTGAGTCTATATTTTTTACAATGGGAAGTCCGGGTTTACATGCGGGTTTGCGACCCGGGCCGGGCACTTTGTATAGTTTAAAATATTGTTCTCTGATCGCATGATCAGGATGACATATTTTTTGCAATGGATATAGCGGGGTCGCGACCCGGACCGGGCACAATGCATTTAAAAATATGGTTCTCTGATCGCATGATCAGGATTTTTTTTTGGCATGAGAGAAAGGCCGACCTACGTAGCGACCGGTTCTGAAGGGTTTTGGGTTTAATAATTATAGAGATTAGAGATTTAGGGTTTAGGGTCCACTAGCCCAAACTTGCAGCCCACTTGACCGTGTCCCACCCACCCATGACCCAACACATATTGATCTCGATGCGGTATCAATACGCGACTCGCAAAACGACGACGAGGACGACACCGATGACGACGATGTTGATATTTTTTTCAAAACGACGACGACGCGGCCGCGCAGAGACACTTGGGGCGCGGCTGCAACGGCGATGCGGCCCGCGCGCGTGACGACGCGATTTGAAGAACCACGTTTTTTTGACGCGAGTCCCTGTGCGATGCAGGGACGCCGCCCAGCGGCGGAGAGGTTGCACGCAAGATCCACGTTTATTGACGCGAGTCCCTGTGCGACGCAGGGCCCCCCGCGGTCGCCGTGGGCGCACCGCCCAGCTGGCCCGCGGCCGCCTGCGCCGCCGAAGGGTCGGCGCGCCACCCCGCGTCCGCCGGGCCGCCCTCCCGCGAGCTCACAGAGGGGGGGCCGCAGCGCCCGCGGCCGCCTCGCCCGCCGCGGGGGCGCCCGGCGCCATTCCTGGCGCTCCGAGGCCAAGGATCTGCGTGAGGGGCGCGCCCTGGGATTTGCAGATCCCCCCAGAACGCCATTCCTGGCGCTCCGAGGGCAAGGATCTGCGCGAGGTGTGCGCCAAAATGGGGGGGGCGGCCGAACGAGGGACTTTAGGGCGGCGGAAGGGCTTTTAGGATTAAAATCTTTATAAGCTCTTAGTTGTTTTAAGGTTTAGGGTCTAACAGGGCAAGGCCAGGAATACCTGCCTGCATAGGCACTCACCTGCGGTGGCTATCAATCCCCCCCGCATCTCCACCCCCACATAAAGATCATCTCTCCTCTCATGTTATACCGTGGCTGTAGCATAACATAGCATACCATAGCAAGCGTGGCTCGATCCAGGAGTGCGCCTGGGAGCAAGCGCTTAGCAAAGAGGCGGCGGCCGCGCGCGCGTGCACTTTGTCGTATTTTTTGCAATGGAATATGAGCATGGCCACATTCGCCGTGCGCTCAAAAGTTGTTTGTGACGCCCCGATTTACAAGAATGTTGCAAAACCCATTGGTTTTTCAATGATTCAGGATGCGCGCGGAGGGCGATCCTGCACAATTGTGGTATGAGAAAGTCATATGTTTTCATATGTGTTGCTGATATCGCTTCTGAAAAACATTGAAAACACATTGTGTTTCAAAAGATTTCGCCATGATCGCGCGGCCGCCGCGCGCGTGTGCACTTTGTCGTATTTTTTGCAATGGAATATGCGCATGGACACATCTTGCAAGAGCAGAATGTTCAGTTTATAGTGTTTTTTACAATATAAAACCCGGGTTTACATACCAGTTCGCGAACCCGGGCCGGGCACTTTGTATTGTAAGAAATAGGTTTTCTGATCGCATGATCAGGATATAATATTTTCTGCAATGGATAGGGCCGGAGCGCGACCGGGACCGGGCACATTGTATTGTAAAAAATAAGGTTTTCTGATCGCATGATCAGGAAATATTTTTTGGCATAAGAGAAAGGCCGACCCGCGGAGCGACCGGTTTAGCGGGCTCTAGGGTTTAGTAATTATAAGGATTAGAGATTAAGGTTAGTGTCAGGGTTTAGGGTTAGGCTAGGGCTTAGGGCTTATAGGGTTTAGGGTTTAGGGTCCACTAGCCCAAACTTGCAGCCCACTTGACCGTGTCCCACCCACCCATGACCCAAGACATATTGATCTCGATGCGGTATCAACACGCGACTCGCAAAACGACGACGAGGACGACACCGATGACGACGACGTTGATATTGTTTTCAAAACGACGACGACGCGGCCGCGCAAAGACACTTGGGACGCGGCTGCAACGGCGATGCGGCCCGCGCGCGTGACGACGCGATTTGAAGAACCACGTTTTTTGACGCGAGTCCCTGTGCGACGCAGGGACGCCGCCCAGCGGCGGAGAGGTTGCACGCAAGATCCACGTTTATTGACGCGAGTCCCTGTGCGACGCAGGGACGCCGCCCAGCGGCGGCGAAGTTGCACGCAGTGGTTGCCCAAGGCGCGCGGGATGACTCGTCGCCCCGAAGAGAGGGATCCCCCTGTGCATCCTCGGGACTGCGCCGCGGCGCGCAAAGGCCGATGCAAGGGCGATGCGACGCGCGCGCGCGAAGCGACATCACATGCTCCCCGCAGCAACTTGGCGACGCCTTGGCGAGGCATTGCACAGCTTGACACGAGGCGCTCGGGGCGAGTCGTTGCTTGGTGAGAGTCACCCCATGTTTGTTTCCTTGGCCGCGCGACGCGACTCCTGGCGCTCCGAGGCCAAGGATCTGCGTGAGGGGCGCACCCTGGGATTTGCAGATCCTCCCAGAACGCCACTCCTGGCGCTCCGAGGGCAAGGATCTGCGTGAGGGGTGCGCCAAAATGATGGGGGGCGGCCGAAGGAGGGACTTTAGGGCGGCGGAAGGCGCTTCATGATTTAAACTTATATAGGCTCTTAGACTCTTAGGGTTTAGGGTTAGGGTTAGGGTTTATGGTTTAGGGTTTAGGGTCTAACAGGCTTGGCCATGATTACAACTTGCCCACGAACCCACCTGCGGCGGCCGTCAATCCCACCCGCAAGCCACCCCACCATAAAGATCATCTCTCCTCTCCTTGTGACAACATCGGCCGCAGCGCGTGCACCGTCGACGACGACGACGACGGCGACGACGGATGTGCGATCCAGGGGGCACGCGAGTGCTCTAACGGGCGGAGATGGAGCCGTTGTACATGGGGGGGTCGCAGCTTGTATTGTAAAATACAAGCGATTCTGCACGCATGCTCAGGATGGAGCATGCTCAGGATCATGCGCAGGAAACGGTAGTCGGTAGAATCGGTGGATCGGGTCGCAACGGAAGGCACTTTGCATTGTAAATTGCATGATATTCTGCACGCGTGCGGAGAATGTGTTATTTTTGCAATAGATGGAGCGGGTTTACATAAGAGGGGCGCACTTTGTGCTGTAAAACAATTATTCACTGTGTGGGGATCCCCATATGTGCATCTCCTTGCTGGCGCTCCCTTGGTGGTGGGACTCGGTGAGGACGAATCTGGATTTAAGTGTGACTGAGCTGCCTCTCTCTCTCTCTCTCTCTCTCTTTCTCTGCTCTCTCTGTCTCCCTCTCTCTCTCTGCCCTCTCTCTGTCTCTGCCTCTCTTTCCCTGCCTCTCTCTCTCTCTCTGCCTCTCTCTCTCTGCCTCTCTCTCTCTCTGCCTCTCTCTCTCTCTCTGCCTCTCTCTCTGTGCCTCTCTCTCTCTCTGCCTCTATCTCTGCCTCTCTCTCCCTCTCTCTCTCTCTCTCTCTCTCTCTCTCTCTCTCTCTCTCTCTCTCTCTCTCCTCTCTCTCTCTCTCTTCTCTCTATTCTCTCTCTCTCTCTCTCTCTCTCTCACTCTCTTCTCTCTCTCGCTCTCTCTCTCGTCTCTCTCTCTCTCTCTCTCTCCTCTTCTCTTCGCTTCTCTTCTCTTCCCTCTCTCTCTCTCTCTATCTCTCTCTCTCTCTCTTTCTCTCTCTCTCTCTTCCCTCGCTCTCTCTCCCTCTCTCTATTCTTTAGTCGACGAACGCCGTGCGCCTTCCCTCATCAGCGCGGCCGCCGCCCTCGCCCGAGGCCGTGCCCGTCCACGACGATCTGCTTCTCGCTCGTCACGACAGAGTGACGGGAACTCCACCTCAGACAACAGCGGCATCGAGACGTGGGAGCACATTGTGACGGAGGAGGAGCCGACTGCCTACCACGTCCTCGCCTACCACGTTCGTGATGTGCGGTCCCGTGTCAATGCCCCTGGCATCGAGGTCTGGCTCGACCCTGGTGATCACCACGATGGTGCCTACTTACCGTGGGGGACGACAGTCATGGGCCACCGCGTTACTGACCCTGCGGTGGACGGGCGTGACGGCTGGGTCATCCTCCACCACGACCACGGCGACACCACTACTAAGCTCTGGGCACCGACCCAAGTCCACGTCAAAGCGGACGACTCCTGGCGCACCGTCATGGTACCAGCGGACATGGGGCCCCAGTGGATCAGGTGCCATGCCGAGGACGCACGCCTCCCCGCCGAGGTTGTCCGCACTACAGGCCAATCCTGGTTTGCTGACGTCTGGCCCTTGTGGGACCGCCCGAGACCCCACCCAGACGACCCAGGCACAAATGAGCATGCGCTCCCGCCTTTACCAGGACGCTGGTCTTGCCTACAGTGTCGATTCCAATGCTGTCAGTACTGTGCGGCTCGCCGCAACACGCAGCTCGGCACCTCGGGCCAACCAACGTGCCCAGACTGCGGCCGCAGCGGACTGCGTACACTCATGGACTGGTCCACGGACTACTCGTGCAACAGTTGGACGTGTGCATACAGCACCAACAACAGGGACTCCGACACATGCTGCCTGTCCAGCAGGTGCCCCCACCCCCCCAGGCCACACAACCTGCTCGACGTCCGTGCCACAGGGATGCCGCCGCACATCCTTGCCCGCCAATTCGGCAACGCGCCAGCCCTCCACGACCTTAAGGAACCCCCCCGAGCGCCTTCAGGCCCCGGGGGGGAACCGCCACAACCAGGGCAAGCAGGCTACCAGGGTCAATGGTACTTCCCACCGCAGCCGCGGCGCGTCCCCAGGCAGGGACTGCCTGACGGCACAAGGCGGCCACCTGGATTCACAGGAACGGGGATGCCCGAAGAACCTTCCCCCGACCAACCGCTTTGGAGGGAAGGCTTCGTGCTCTTCAGTCCCCACCAGGCCCTCAAGGAGGAACTCACCTTCAACAAGACGGTCCGCCGACCCTACTCCCTAGCCATTACTAACATGTACAGGGATCGTGTCACGGTCAGGACCGTCTGCGAGTTGATCGCCGAGCGCATCCACATTACCCGCACCCGTTGGCGAGATGTGGTACTGTACTGGGACGCCGAGGGTGGTCCTGGGCCTCAAGCCCTCGACTACGACATGCGACTCTGCGACGCCATGGTGAGCCGTGCCACGACCGAAGCCGAGCTAAACCACGACCGCAGCAACCGTGGTAGTTTCTGCCTCTATGGACCAGCGCACCAGCGAGCCGTCAACATCACGGCGATCGCAGAGCCGCAGAACATCGACTACATGGAGCATGTGCGGCGATACTCACCCGTAGGGAGGACCTACCCTGACCACGCCTTCGAACACGTCTATCGGGGCTGGCAGCGGCCCGACGTGCCCACCACCCTCCCCGACACCCGTCCCCTCTCGAGAGCCGACTGGCAGCGTCACCAACAGCACCAGCAGCGCATCCAGCAGCGGGACCAACGTGACGCAGGACAGCACGGCACGCCACGCTACCGCTCCCCTGCGCGAGTCCCGACAGGCGGCAACACGGCCTACGACGGGGTTGCCGCCTACTACCGTGGCCCCATAGGCGCCAGGCCCGCGGCTGCTGGAGCAGCCGCCTCCAGCTACGGCCACGCCCCCCATGCCAGGGTACACCCAGCGGTCATCGGCTACCCGCGTGCACCCGTGCAGGCCCTAAGGGCCGCCTCGCCAGTGCCAGGGTCCACGCGCGCCTGGGGCCTTTACTCAGGCCGACAGGATGGCTCCTCCAGCAACCAGCCAGCAGTGATAACCCCTGCGGCTTCAGCCCAGGGGGCTGCAACAAACCGCGGCAGGGTTGGGCGCCCCGAAGGATGGCGTGATGCGAACGTGCGCGCTTGGCAACCTCGCCAGCACACGCCCCCGCCAAACGTAGCTGCAGCACTGCGCCCTGCCCAGGCAAAACCTGCCCCACCTGAGCGGGAGAGGCAGCCGCTTACCCCGCTCGTCCTCACGCACATCCAGGCGCATCACAGCGCCTCCCCGCGGCACAGCGAGGGAAGCGCCCACCACGTCAGCCCCCGCCCCGACGCGGTCGACCCCGACCAGGCCACAGCCACGGCGGAAGGCGGCACAAGCGCCTCTCGCCAGCCCAGCCCATCACCCTGCGCGGCGCCGATCCGATCCCCGAGCAGGGCGGATTCCGAGCGTGCTAATGCCCAGGCGACCTCGCCACGCGACCGCCACACGGGCGGGCGCGTCCCGCGCAGCAGGACCTGCAGCCGCCACAGTTCACGCAAGGCCCCAGGGAGCTCCACGAGCTCGCCGCCTCGCGAGACTCAGGCCGAGGGCCGAGCCCCCGAAGTGGTGCCACGTTTCGGAGCCAGCGTCATTGATCCTGGCCAGGTCGACCTCTCGCCGACGCCGTCCACGGACCACGAGCCGCCGCTGCCCACCCGCGTGATCGTCCCCATCGACGAGGCGCCAACCTTCGACCCGTTCAAGAACAAGTACCGTGTCAAGAACCTTGTGGCGGGTTTCGGCGGGGGCTCACCGCTCTCACCTCAGAGTCGGGGCGGAGCCCCCGCCACCTCAGCTGCTGCCGCGGCAGCGGCGGCCCCGCGGGGAATCAGCCCTGTCCGCAACGTGGGCCTCACGGCAGCGGGCATGGACGAGGCCCAGCGCCAGGCCTCCGACCGTGCTGCTGGAGCTGTTCCACCAGATGCTGCTCATCAAGATACTGACGGGGCGGGCGCGCCACCGCAGGAGGGACCAGCGGTGTCGCGTGCGCAGTACATGCGCGTGCGTTGTGCCGCCGCCGCGCCTAGCCGCCGCCGCTGGTTCGCTTTTGTTTTTGTGCTCGGCAGGACGGATCGAGGAGTCGCCTCCCTCTCCCTCTGCTGCCGTCTCACCTCTCCTCCCCTCGTCCCCTACGGTACTGGAGTGAGGAGGAATTTTCGTAACATTTTTACTGACATTTATGAACCCCCCCTGGCGCAGTGCCGACCGTGTCCCGCCTATATTTCTGGCCTGACGGCGGCTTCAGCCCCGGTCAAGCTAATCCATAGGAACGCCATGAGCTCCTACTGTGGCCAAGCCTCCTACCTGGGCGAGGGTCAAGCTGACCTTCACCGTGCGGGGCGTGCAAACCCCAGCTCCACCGATGGAGACGGGCCAGGTCGCTCCATACACCTCGTCAGCCTTAACATCACCAGTCTCGCAGCGAACTGGCCAACCATCACCGCCCTTGGTGTCGACACAACGCCGCAGTCATAGCACTGCAGGAGACCCGACATGCCAAGCCGACTAGGCAAGCCATCGCTACCAGCGCCGCCAATCCACTCCACGGAGGATACCACGCCAGTCTTGGACCTGACCTAGATCTGGCGCGAGCCCAGCGCAGAGCTGCCCACGGCGGCACAGACCACACCGTTGAGGGCAACACTGGCGCCTCGGGAGGGGTCGCCATCCTCTCTAAGGATGCCATTGTCGACTCCACTGTCGACGACAATGCGCCCTGTATCTCCGCCCTCAAGGCCAAGAAAAGATGGCACGAGGTCTTTCTCCCGCTCTGCACTCAACACCGCCGCAGGCGGCGACGAAACAACCACGGGCCCGCGGGGATCTACCTAGCGAGCCTCTACGGGATTGCTGGAGGAGACAGCACAGCTCTTTTTCGGCTCGCTGACTGCGCCGCCGCTAGGGTCGGCTCAGCCCCCTATTTCATCTGCATGGACGCCAAGACGAACATCGATGACAATCCACACCTTCTGCACATGTTGCAGCACGGATGGTTCAACGTCGCTGAGGGCACACCAGACCACACCATGCACACATACGGCAATATCCCTGACTGGGACCGCGTCACCAAGTGCCCCCGCACTTCGCGCATCGACTATATCATTGCCAACCAAGCGGCGCGATCCCTTGTCACCGACGTCTGTTACCTTCGCGACTTGCCTGCGAAGTCTCACGTTGGCCTGCAGGTCACGCTTGACCTCAGTCGCCTCGACCATACGGCCCGACGTCTTCTTGCCCCCACGCCCTATCCGCCCGACGATGGAGCTCATGAGGGTCACGAGCTGCAGGCACTAGGGACCCTCATCGCTGAGCGATATCAGGACCGCATGGAGCAGGCCGACACACGAGACGACGTGGAGCGCATGTTCGCCCCGGCTAACGAGGCCAGTCATGAGTACCATCTCACCCGTCTGCGCGACCTGCCACCTCCACCGTCCGACCACCCAAAAAAGAAGCCCCCCACCATGCACGGGCTCACGCCCACGTTCGAAGATCGACCAGTTGTCCCCCGCGCCTTCCCCACCTACGGAGCTTCCACGATACACATGAACCGACTGCGCAAGCTCCATCGGCAACTCTTCGAGCTCCGTTTCATCGGACAGCACCATCATTTGGATTGCCGTGCCATCCCGCCGTACCTCGCGCAGCGCATCGACTGCACGTGGGCCGCGGCCCGCCTCTTATGCCACAAGCTGCGCCCCACGGTTCTCCTAGACTTCCCCGAGGCCTGGTCCCCCGACGAGCCAGTGCCGCACCGAGAGCACCTTGACGTTTTGATCCAACACCTCGACTTGGAGCTGGCGCGACGCGCGAACCGTGCCAAAGCTGAACGCATCAGGATATGGGCTGAGGGCGTCCGTGAGCCAAGCGGGCGAAAGGCGGCCATATACGCACGGGCTGCTGACAGCTCGCCCACGGCGTATCTCCGCACGCCCACCACTCCTGACGATACGCAACTCCACTGCGACACCAACGCCTTTAAACCTGACGAAGCTAGCACGGACGACAGCGACGCTGACACCGAAGCTGGCGGCTTCAGCCCCAGCGACGGTAGTTCGCCCGACACGGACAGCGACGAAGACCACACTCGAGAACCACCACCTGCGCAAGTCCCCGACATCCTCCCTGCCAACGCCATTGTTGCTAACACCAAGGACATGCTGAAGCTCATGGTCGACACCTGGGAGCCCATCTTGGGCATGTACCGTGCACGTGCGGGACATGACGCCGAAGCCATGCCGACGTGGGCCGACTTCTACGACGAGTACCGACAGGAGCTGCCTACGCCATCACCAGCTACCCCTTTCCACCTCACCGACGACCAACTCATCCACTTCATTCGCACCCGTTCAACGCGCCGCGCGGGGGGACTGGACGGCTGGACTACTAAGGAGGCAAAGGAGCTTCCCGACGACATTCTTCGCCTCTTCGCCAGCGTCCTACGAGCTATGCAACGCACTGGCACCATCCCAGAACCCCTCCTCCACGTGCCAAACCCGTGCCTCCGAAAAGGCCGAGGCGAACTCCCAACGGACCAACGACTTCTCTCGGTGCTTTCCGTTTGGATGTATGCGTGGAAGCGCCAGCTTACCGCAGCCTCACGGACTGGCGGAAAGGATGGACCCACGCCACGAGTTTTGGCGCTGTCCCCAAAGCTACCATTGGGGACGTCAGCACCTCTCTTGCCCTGCGCATCGAACACGCCAGGGCCTTACTCCTTCCCTTAGCTGGGGCTGCCCTGGACCGACAGAAGTGTTTCGACTACCTCATCACGGACATCTGCCTTAACCTTGCGCTTCACGCGGGGTGTCCCCAAGACATCGTTACTGTCCGCAGAAACTTCTACAGTCGCCACAAACGCTACATCCGCATGAACGGTGCGTACTCTAAGGAACTGGCCAGGACAAACGGCCACCTCCAGGGAAGCTCTTGGTCCCTGGACGATATTAAGCTGCTCATGTGTGTTTGGACCAAGAGACAGCACCGATACGTTCCGCGATCACTCAGCACTACCTTTGTTGACGACAGCAACTCCACTACCCACACCGCGCCCGAGTTGCAGAAATCTCTTGATGAAACCGCCAAGTTTGATCGATTTTCTGGTCAACGCATTCATCCTGGAAAAGTGGCGGGGTGGGCGCTTACTGACGAGCTTCACACCGCCGTTACCCAGCTCACCTTGGCGGAACGGCCCTTACGCGTGGTCGACTCCTTTAAGCTCGTCGGAAGTTACATCAACGCCGATGCAGCGCCGGCTCCAGCCGCGCTTAACCTCACGGCCACCGCCGACGCTCGTGTTCGCAGGGCGACTAGCCGCCTGCCGCGCATTGGCAAGCTCCCATCACCGATGCGTATTAAGGCGCGGCACGCCCGCTCCCTTGCTGCCAGCGTCTGTACCACGGGCACTGACATTCAAGCCCCATCAGACCCCGTCAAAACTGCCTACAACCATGCCCTTAAGGCGGCTATCCGCCCCAAGGGAAACAGGTGGGTCGAGTTTTGGACTCTCATGGCCGTGTGCGTCCCAGGACACGCCCTGGAGATTGACGCCACTATGCAGCGTGAAGTCTTCCTGTGTCTGCGGCGACAGGTCAACCGCGACGCCACTCTTTGCGGTCTCGTCAGGGATCTCCAACACCATGTCCAGACCCTTTTCGGGGGAGGACCTGTTGGACGACTTGTCCAGACGCTTCAGCAGCTCCGTTGGACTTGGCCCACATTTGGCACCATGTACGACGACTGGGGCTGTCAGATCAGTTGGCTGAACCTTCCCCAAAACGCCTTCCTTCACATGCTGCGCGCCTCGCAACGCAGAGCCTTTCTGAGAAAAATCAAGCCACGGCGGCATGACCTTGGACACCTAGCTTCGGTCAGACAGGGCCTCGACCTTTTCGCCAGCACGTGGCTCGCCCGCACGAAAGGAGCAGCCAAATGCAACGCATGGCAGCTGGCGCTCCTCCTCAACTACCTGTCGGGCGGGGACCACACCCAACAGCGACGATCTCGATCAAACACGTCCGCTGACCCCAGTCCCATCTGCCGTTACTGCGACGAGGAAGAGGAAACTCAGGAGCACACTGTTCGCGACTGCAAGTGCTGGGCCCGAGAAAGAGTCCCTCTTACCACCCTCATCAGTGACGAGCAGTGGGCCCGTCTTCCACCGCACACAAGACATTGCGGGCTCTTCGATGAAGACCCAGCCCTCCTCGATCTGCAGGCCGACCTCGCGAGGGACCCGCTACCTCAGCCCATCCCGCGGCCCCCACCTGAGGGAGATCCTGCGGCTTCAGCCCAGGACTCCTACACCACCTACCTTGACCACGACACTGGTTGGACATGGGTCTACGCTGCCACGGACGGTGCATGCACCAACCAAGCCATCCCATTGCTATCAAGAGCGGGCTACGGCGTCTACTACGGCATCGACCACCGCATGAACTACAGTGCACGCGTTCACGGCATCACGCAGAACGCACAGCTTGCGGAGACCCTCGCCATTGTCCACCTCACGGCATGTGCCGAACGGCCCGTACACGTCTTCGTGGACAACCAGGCGGTGGTTGACGGTCTCCAAAGGATCATCGACGGACACTCACCACCGCAGGGCACGCACGGGGAGCTCTGGGAAAAGATCCACCGATGCGTCATGGCCAAGCCCAACATGTTCCGCGTCGAGAAAATCGCAAGCCACCAGGGCGACATGGGAATCGACCTCGGGCTCATCGGGCCCATCGCGGAGGAGTTCAATCGTCAGGCTGACGCCCTCGCCACAGCGGCGGCACGTACTCATAACCTTCCAGACGACATCGTCGAAGCTGCAAAATCACGACATCGCCAAGCGACCGTGCTTCATGGAGTCGCTGTCGCCATCTACGAGCGTAGACATCGTACACTCCCCCTCCCACACCGCAGGGCTGGGTTCACAGCTGCGGAACTAAACAAAATGGAACCAAATCCCCTGCTGTCTGACCAGGCACCACCCGCGGCTGGACCAGACATCCCACAAGACCCCGACGAGCTCTGGGCCGAGGCCCAACGGGTGTTATTCGACGAACAGGAGGACGACCCGTTCGGCTTTGGTGGAGACCTGGACTTCCTGGGCGACGGGCCAGCCAGCGCCAACCCTGCCCCGTCGGGTACCCGCACGGCGCCCCCGACTCCGCCATTGAGTGCGGCAGCGCACCCACACGACAACGCCGTTCCTTTTCAAGACGCTGATGAGCAGGACGATGACCTTTTCAGCTTCGGTGGGGGATCGGACGCTTTGGACGACGGACCAGCCAGCGAAAACCCCGCCCCGTCGGGAAACCTCTCGACCCCTACTGCGACTCCGTCCCCTAGAGCGATAACGCCCACATACGATGACATCGGCCACCGCCAGGACGCCGACCATGACCTGGGCGACCCCCGAGGACTGAGTGGCATTGAGGACGCACCGCCGATACCACACGCTGCCGACCATGCCGCCCCACCGAGACGCCAACCTTCTACGCGACCGACCTCAGCGGCCTTACACGGCATCACGACTGGTCCCACCGCGCAAACCACTCCGCCTCCACACCGCCGTCAGCCCGCGGGGGCGGCTTCAGCCCCCCCGCAGGGTACTAAACCAGACAGGCCCTCGTGCCCCATCCACGCTTCCTTCGTTGCTGAGCGAGAGGAAACGGCTCCCCTGACCTCTCGGGGCGCGGCCCTAGCGGCTCCAGCCCTGGGGTCGCGCCGGCCCCTCCAGTCACCCTTCAAGGGTGACGGACGTCAGCGTACAGGGTCCCGCACTACGCTAGTCCACCATTTGGACAGGCGTACCGAGGACCTCGCCTCTGTCTCGAAGCCCTCGGCTGCTGGCACTGAGCAGCCACCCCTCACCGACCGCGAAACCGAGCTGTCACAGGCTATGGCTGCCCTCCAGCAGAGGTGCTTAGCTCTCGCCGCGGACCTCGCCGCTGCCCAAGCTCGTCAAGGTCCTCTACTCCAGCGCCTCCACAGCGCTGGGCGAGCCTTCGCCGAGCTGCTCACGACCTCGCCCGATGGTGTCGTGCCGTCACTCAACATCCAAGCTTTGTTGTCATCGTTCCGCGGCGCTCCACCTGGTGCCCCGCGCTAATCTCCTCCTTTTCTGCCTGCCCGTGTGTACGTGTGGCTCCACGTCCACGGTGTCAGGGCGTGGGGGCGGGGGGTGCCCCGTCACTGCGCGCCGCTTAGCGGCCAAGCGCCCAACTGGCGGTCCGCCAAGCCGCCTAGCCACGTGCCAGCACGTCGCCTTTCTTGTTGGGGCCTTTTTCCTCACGCGGTCTGACAGGTGAGATCATCATCGTCTGTCCGCCGTCTGTAGCGTCTGTCGCACTGCGCCGGGGGATGGGTTTTTTGTTGCCCGCCCTCGTATCTAAAGGCTGCACCGCCGCAAATAGTGCATGCGAGTTGTCGCACCGCAGTGCGCCTCGCGGACGGACCCTGGTCCGCCTACTTGTCCGATCTCTCTCTCTCTCTCTCTCTCGTCTCTCTCTCTCTCTTTCGCTCTCTCGCTCTCTCTTGCTCTCTCTCGCTCTCTGTCGCTCTCTCTCGCTCTCTCTCTCTCTCTCTCTCTCTCTCGCTCTCACTCGCTCTCTCTCGCTCTCTCTCGCTCTCCCTCGCTCTCTCCCGCTCTCTCTCTCTCTCTCTCTCTCTCTGCTCTCTCTCTCTCTCTCTCTCTCGTCTCTCGCTCTCTCTCTCTCTCTCTCTCTCTCTCTCTCTCTCTCTCTCTCTCTCTCTCTCTATCTATCTCTCTCTCTCTCTCTCTCTCTCTCTCTCTCTCTCTCTCTCTCTCTCTCTCTCTCTCTCTCTCTCTCTCTCTCTCTCTCTCTCTCTCTCTCTCTCTCTCTCTCTCCCCCCCCCTCTCTCTCCACTTTCTCTCTCTCTCTCTCTCCTCTCTCTCTCCCTCTCTCTCTCTCTCTCTCTTCTATCTCTATCTATCTCTCTCTCTTTATCTCTCTCTCTCTCTTCTCTCTTCTCTCTCTTCTCTCTCTCTCTCTCTCGCTTCTCTCTTCTCTCTTTCTCTCGCCTGTCTCCTCTCTCAACTCCCCCTCTCTATCTCTCTCTCCGCTCTCTCTCTCTCTCTCTCTTTCTCTCTCCTCTCCCTCTCTCTCGCTTCCTCTCTCTCGCTTCCTCTCTCTCTCTCTCTCTCTCTCTCGCCTGTCTCCTCTCTCAACCCCCTCCCTCTCTCTCTCTCTCTCTCTCTCCTCCGCTCTCTCTCGTCTCTCTCTCTCTCTCTATCTCTCTCCATCTCCCTTCTCTTCTCGCTCTCTCCTCTCTCTCTCTCTCTCCTCCTCTCTTATTGCTCTACGTCTCTCTCTCTCTCTCTCTCTCTTTCTCTCCTTCTCTCTCTCTCTCTCTATCTTCCTCTCTCTCTCTCTCTCTTCCTCGCTCTCTCTCTCTCTCTCGCTCGCTCGCTCGCTCGCTCTCTCTCTCTCTCTCTCGCTCTCGCTCGCGCTCGCGCTCGCGCTCGCGCTCGCGCTCGCGCTCGCGCTCGCGCGCGCTCTCTCTCTCTCTCTCTCTCTCGCTCTCTCCCGCTCTCTCTCTCTCTCTCTCTCTCTCTCTCTCTCTCTCTCTCTCTTTGTTTTATCTCTCTCTCTCTCTCTCTCTCTCTCCTCTCTGCTCTCTTCGCTACTGGCTTCTGACGGAGTCTGGGTTAGGTGAGCCTGAGTGTGGGCGAGTCTGAGTATGGGTACGTCTGTGTGTGCCTGACTCTGAAGAAATGAATCTGAGTGTGAGTGAGCTTGTGTATGAGTGAGTCTGGGTGCGAGTCTGAATCCCAATGGTGCCCCTGGCAGTGTCTGGCGACTGAGAGGCCCGGGTCGACTCCTCTTTGGGAAGCCAAAATGCTGCCCCTGGCAGCGTTTGGTGACTATGAAGCCCCTGGTGGACCCCCCCCTGGGGCTCCCAAATGATGCCCCTGGCAGCGTTTTGTGACCATGAGGCTCTCAAGAGATACATGTTGGGGACGCCAAACGGCAATTCTAGCTGAGGCGTCCCACCAAAATCGGCGCGAACGGGCTCGTGAGATCAGCCAGGGTGGCTCCCCCTTGGGGCTCCCAAATGATGCCCCTGGCAGCGTTTTGTGACCATGAGGCTCTCAAGAGAGACATGTTGGGGAGGCCAAACGGCAATTCTAGCTGAGACGTCCCACCAAAATCGGCGCGAACGGGCTCGTGAGATCAGCCAGGGTGGCTCCCCCTTGGGGCTCCCAAATGATGCCCCTGGCAGCGTTTTGTGACCATGAGGCTCTCAAGAGAGACATGTTGGGGAGACCAAACGGCAATTTTAGCTGAGACGTCCCACCAAAATCGGCGCGAACGGGCTCGTGAGATCAGCCAGGGTGGCTCCCCCTTGGGGCTCCCAAATGATGCCCCTGGCAGCGTTTTGTGACCATGAGGCTCTCAAGAGAGACATGTTGGGGAGGCCAAACGGCAATTTTAGCTGAGACGTCCCACCAAAATCGGCGCGAACGGGCTCGTGAGATCAGCCAGGGTGGCTCCCCCTTGGGGCTCCCAAATGATGCCCCTGGCAGCGTTTTGTGATCATGAGAGAGTGTGAGTGTGAGTGAATGTGACTGTGAGTGAGTCTGAGTGAGAGTGAGTCTCATCTTATCTTATCGAGTCCTATCTTATCTTACCTTTATTACCCTCTATCTTATCTTATCTTGAAATCTCTTATCTTGTCTTAGCTTATCTTATATCAATTCATCTTATCGCATCATATCTTGTCTTATCTTATTACTCCATAGGCTGTCTTATCTTATCTATTATCCTACCTTGTCATATATCTTATCTTACCTTATCATATCTTGTACTATCTTATCTTATATTGTAGTATCTTATCTTGTCTTGTCTTATCTGGTGATTATCATTGGGAGGAGGGAGGC
>CAUYUJ010016294.1:430156-565156 GCA_963575745.1 Prorocentrum cordatum
TAAACATCATCTCTCCTCTCATGTTATACCCTAGCGGGCGCGAGTGCCGACCCAGCACACGCTCGCCAGCCGATCCGTGTGGGCCGAAGCGTGTCCGACGAACCGTGTCTGCCAAGTGTCTACCGAACCGCGTCTGGCGAACCGTGTCATCCGAACCGTGTCAGCCACGCAGTGTCAACCCGTCTCAGCCCAACCGTGTCACTGGCGCCGTGTCAGCCATGCCGTGTCAGACGCTCCGTCCCAACCACACCGTGTCATCAGAACCGACTCTGCAAAACCGTGTCAGCCGAACCGCATCAGCCGAGCCGAACCGAACAGTATCAGCCAAACCATGTCAGACGAACACTCTCAGCCAAAGCGTGTCGACAGAACCGCGTCAGCCGAAACGTGCCAACCGAACCGTGTCAACCGAAGCGCGTCCGCCGAACCGTGTCAACAGCACAACAAAGTAACCCTGAGAAGCACGCGATGAGAACTGCCGCAGGATAACACTGGATGCATGCGACAAAGGCTCAGCCGCGCGCGTGTGCACTTTGTCCTATTTTTTGCAATGGAATATGAACATGGACACATCTTGCAAGAGCAGGATGTTCAGGTTATAGTGTTTTTTACAAGAGAAAGCTCCGGTACACTTCCACGCCCGCGACGCGCGTGTGCACTTTGTCGTATTTTGTGCAATGGAATATGAACACGGACACATCTTGCAAGAGCGGGATTTTAAGGATATCGTATTTTTTACATCACAAAGCTCCGGTACACTTCCCGGCCCGCGACCGGGCCCGCGATCACGGTTGGGCACGATGTATTGTAAAAAATATGGGATTCTGATAAATGAAATTCGCATGACCAGGATATAGTGTTTTTTTGTATAGGATGGAGGGGGCCCGTTTATAGAATCGGTCGCGATCCATTGTAAAAAACACCGTTTTCAGAGCAAATAGAGAGCGCATGATCAGGAAATAATATTTTTTGCGTAGGATGAAGCCGGGTTTGCATAGCGACCGGTTTGGAAGGATTTAGGGTTTATTAATAATAGAGATTAGAGATTTAGGGTTTATGGTTTAGGGTCTAACAGGGCAAGGCCAGGAATACCTACCTGCATAGGCACTCACCTGCGGTGGCTATCAATCCCCCCCGCATCTCCACCCCCACATAAAGATCATCTCTCCTCTCATGTTATACCGTGGTTGTAGCATAGCATAGCATGCCATAGCAAGCCTGGGAGCAAGCGCTTAGCAAAGAGGCGGCGGCCGCGCGCGCGCGGGAGACCCTAACGGGCGGGTCGGGTCGGGTCGGGCGGGCGGACCCTAACGGGCGGGTCGGGTCAGGTCGGGCGGACCCTAACGGGCGGGTTGGGTCGGGAGGGCGGGACATTCAAGTATGGTGCGTGTGCACTTGACACGCGTGAACCCTAACAAGCGGGTCGGGTCGGGCGGGCGGACCCTAACGGGCGGGTCGGGTCGGGTCGGGCGGACCCTAGCGGGCGGGTCGGGTCGGGCGGGCGGGGCGTTAAAGTATGGTGCGTGTGCACTTGACACGCGTGAGCCCTGACGGGCGGGTCGGATCGGGTCGGGTGGGCGGACCCTAACGGGGCGGTCGGGTCGGGTCGGGCGGACCCTAGCGGGCGGGTCGGGTCGGGCGGGCGGGACATTAAAGTATGGTGCGTATGCGCTGGACACGCGTGAACCCTAACAGGCGGGTCGGTTCGGGTCGGGCGGACTCTAGGGTTCGCCCGGCCTCAACGCGCTTTGCTATGCAACGCCTCTCGTGTGCTATGCCAGCACAACAGATTAGCACAAAGGCGAGTTCCACAACATCTGGATATCCGCAGCCTCTAGCGTGGCTGTCGCATAGCACCACTGCTGAAAGAAAACATCAAAATTTCCAAAGGAGTTGGCCATGATCGCGCGGCCGCCGCGCGCTTGTGCACTTTGTCGTTTTTTTCGCAATGGAAGAGTACCATGCACACATCTTGCAAAGACAGAGTCTTCAGTTTATAATATGTTTTACCATATAAAACTCCGGTACGCATACGGGGCCGCCGCGCGCGTGTGCACTTTGTCGTATTTTTTTGCAATGGAATATGAGTCAATATGAGCATGGACACATCCTGCAAGAGCAGGATGTTGAGTTTATAGTATGTTTTCTAATATAAAACTCCGGTACGCATCCACGCCCGCGACCCGGGTTGGGCACGAAACGTATGAAAAACATAGGTTTCTGATAAATTCGATGCGCATGATCAGGATATCGTGTTTTTTTGACCGGGATCAGCCGGGCCCGCGGATAGTCCCGGTCACGATCCATTGTAGAAAACATCGCTTTCACAGCGCATGCTCAGGAAATAGTTTTTTTGCATAGGACGGAGGCCGGTTTACATAGCGACCGGTTTTGAAGGATTTAGGGTTTATTAATTATAAGGATTAGGGATTTAGGGTTTAGGGTTTAGGGTCTAACAGGGCAAGGCCAGGAATACCTACCTGCATAGGCACTCACCTGCGGCGGCAATCAATCCCCCCCGCATCTCCACCCCCACATAAAGATCATCTCTCCTCTCATGTTATACCGTGGTTGTAGCATAGCATAGCATGCCATAGCAAGCCTGGGAGCAAGCGCTTAGCAAAGACGCGACGGCCGCGCGCGCGCGGGAGACCCTAACGGGCGGGTCGGGTCGGGTCGGGCGGGCGGACCCTAACGGGCGGGTCGGGTCGGGTCGGGCGGACCCTAACGGGCGGGTCGGGTCGGGCGGGCGGGACATTGAAGTATGGTGCGTGTGCGCTTGACACGCGTGAACCCTAACAAGCGGGTCGGGTCGGGTCGGGCGCGCTCTAGGGTTCGCCCGAGCTCAACGTGCTTTGCTATGCAACGCCTCTCGTATGCTATGCCAGCATAACATAGATTAGCACAACGGCGAATTCCACAACATCTGGGTAACCGCAGCCTCTAGCGTGGCTGTCGCATAGCACCAGAGCGTGCCGAAACAACACAATGCATCAAGATTGAGACAAATGTAATACTGTGAATCGTATACACTTCCAAGCTCCCCTCAAACAATATAAAGCATATACTTATATATATATATATATATATAATATATATATATATTATATTTATATATATATATAAAAAAATGGAAAGTGCACATCATAAACGAAGAATGATCATAATATAGTATTTTTGCAATGGGTTATTGGCATGGACACATCTTGCAAGAGCAGAATGTTAAGTTTGTAGTATTTTTCCAATGGAAAGTGCACATCGGAAACGAGGAATGATCAGGATATATTATGTTTTGCGAAGGATGGAGCATGTTGAAAGGCAGAATGTTAAGGTTATAATATTTTTTACCATATAAAATTCCAGATTACTTGCCGGTCCGCGAACCACGGCCGGGCACTTTGTATTCTAAAAAATATGGTTTTCTGATCGCATGATCAGGATATAGTTTTTTTTTGCAATGGAAAAGCCGGGGTCGCGACCGGGGCCGGGCACAATGTATTGTAAAAAATTTGGTTTTCTGATCGCATGATCAGGATATCGTATTTTTTGCAGAGGATGGAGGGGGGGTTGCATAGCGGCCGGTTTAGAAGGATTTAGGGTTTAATAATTATAAGGATTAGAGATCTAACAGGGCAAGGCCAGGAATACCTACCTGCGTAGGCACTCACCTGCGGTGGCTATCAATCCCCCCCGCATCTCCACCCCCACATAAAGATCATCTCTCCTCTCATGTTATACCGTGGCTGTAGCATAGCATAGCATGCCATAGCAAGCGTGGCTCGATCCAGGAGTTCGCCTGTGAGCAAGCGCTTAGCAAAGAGGCGGCGGCCGCGCGCGTGCGCACTTTGTCGTATTTCTTGCAATGGAATATGAGCATGGCCACATTCGCCGTGCGCTCAAAAGTTGTTTGTGACGCCCCGATTTGCAAGAATGTTGCAAAACCCATTGGTTTTTCAATGATTCAGGATGCACGCGGAGGGCGATCCTGTACAATTGTGGTATGAGAAAATCACATGTTTTCATATGTTTTGCTGATATCGCTTCTGAAAAACATTGAAAACACATGGTGTTTCAAAGGATTTCGCCATGATCGCGCGGCCGCCGCGCGCGTGTGCACTTTGTCTTTTTTTGCAATGAGATATGAGCATGGACACATCTTGCAAGAGCAGAATGTTAAGTTTATAGTATTTTTTACAATCTGTGTTTCAAAAGATTTCGCCATGATCGCGCGGCCGCCGCGCGCGTGTGCACTTTGTTGTATTTTTTGCAATGGAATATGAGCATGGACGCATCTTGCAAGAGCAGAATGTACAGTTTATACTGTTTTTTTACAATATAAAACCCGGGTTTACATGCGGGTGCGCAACCGGGGCCGGGCACTTTGCATTGTAGAAAACAAGGTTTTCTGATCGCATGACCAGGATATATCTTTTAGCAATGTTGCAATGGAATAGCCCGGGTCGCGACCACGGCCGGGCACAATGTATTGTAGAAAATTTGGTTTTCTGATCGCATGATCAGGAAATAATATTTTTTGCATAGGAGAAAGGCCGACCTGCATAGCGGCCGGTTTAGCGGGCTTTAGGGTTTAATAATTATAAGGATTAGAGATTTAGGGTTTAGGGTTCAGGGTTTAGGGATTAGGGTCCGCTAGCCCAAACTTGCAGCCCACTTGACCGTGTCCCACCCACCCATGACCCAAGACATATTGATCTCGATGCGGTATCAACACGCGACTCGCAAAACGACGACGAGGACGACACCGATGACGACGACGTTGATATTGTTTTCAAAACGACGACGACGCGGCCGCGCAAAGACACCTGGGACGCGGCTGCAACGGCGATGCGGCCCGCGCGCGTGACGACGCGATTTGAAGAACCACGTTTTTTGACGCGAGTCCCTGTGCGATGCAGGGACGCCGCCCAGCGGCGGAGAGGTTGCACGCAAGATCCACGTTTATTGACGCGAGTCCCTGTGCGACGCAGGGCCCCCCGCGGTCGCCGTGGGCGCACCGCCCAGCTGGCCCGCGGCCGCCTGCGCCGCCGAAGGGTCGGCGCGCCACCCCGCGTCCGCCGGGCCGCCCTCCCGCGAGCTCGCAGAGGGGGGGCCGCAGCGCCCGCGGCCGCCTCG
Source organism: Prorocentrum cordatum (assembly GCA_963575745.1). Lineage (NCBI taxonomy): Eukaryota > Dinophyceae > Prorocentrales > Prorocentraceae > Prorocentrum > Prorocentrum cordatum. The sequence continues at coordinate 435,290 of CAUYUJ010016294.1, forward strand.
CCCGCCGCGGGGGCGCCCGGCGCCATTCCTGGCGCTCCGAGGCAGAGGATCTGCGTGAGGGGCGCGCCCTGGGATTTGCAGATCCTCCCAGAACGCCACTCCTGGCGCTCCGAGGGCAAGGATCTGCGCGAGGGGTGCGCCAAGATGGGGGGGGGGGGCGGCCGAAGGAGGGACTTAAGGGCTTTTCGGATTAAAATTTTTATAAGCTCTTAGTTTTTAGGGTTTAGGGTTCGGGTTAGGGTTAGGGTTAGGGTTAGGGTTAGGGTTAGGGTTAGGGTTAGGGTTAGGGTTTAGGGTTTAGGGTTTAGGGCCTGCATAAGAGAAAGCGCGCGCTGGCTGCGACCCCCCCCCTTACCAAGAGTGTTGGGGGGGATCGCTGCCCAAGCCGCGCGCGCCACGGTTAGTCGCATTCCCGCCCCAGACCACCCAGAGTGAAGCCTTTTAGGGTTTAGGGTTTCTCCCCCCAACCCCCTTATCACGGGGGGCTGTCGAAGTGTTGCGCGCAGGCGATCGCCGACGCGGCCGTGGCGCTGCGCATCCACTTGAGCATGCGCGCAGGGCGCGTGACGTAGGCGGCGCTTCGGCTCGTCGCCCCGTCGAAGAGGCAGCCTTTGGCGATTTCGGCGTGGAGATTCGCCGTTGGGCTGCCGCTGGCACAGCATGTTCATGCGTTGCCGCTTTTGCCTTCGACACTGGGTTGTGACACTGGGCTGTGAATGCTGGGATGCGCGCGTGCGGCCGCGGCCGTAGCAATGCGCGCCGATGCGAACACGCGCGCAGGGTGCATGGCGCTGGCGCGTCAGGTCGCCTCGTCGATGAGGCAGCCGTTTGCACCTTCGGCGTGGGGCTCCGCCGGTGGGCTGCCGCTGGCGCAGCAGTTCCACAGGGGTCCGGCATTTGCCTTCGGCATTGGAAAGCAGCACTGCGAAGGCGCTGGCGCGGCAATCCCATGGTTTCCCGTGGGCCTGGAGCAAGTGGTTGCGCCGTGGGGCCCCTCGCTGACGGCGACGCGCAAGGTAGCTACATTCGCCCGCGGCTTTGGGTTTCGCCTTTGGGGTCGCCCCCGCTGAAGCGATTGCAATCATCGACGCAGCCGCCTTCGGCGCGAGCTTCGGACGGCTGGAGGGGGAGCGCGAGGGGGTGGGTCTGGCACCCCCTCGCTACGATGCGCGCGCATGGCTGCGGCAGCACCTCTATGGCAGAGCCCGTGGAATGCCTTGGGGGGGCCCTCTGGCAGCGCTGGGAGCCTGGAGCTTTCCCCAAGAGCCCTGAAACCGCCGCCTGGGCACGCTTGGGAGCGCGCGGGAGCGCCTGGGAGCGCCGCGCGGCGCCTTGGAGCGCTTGTGGGTGCTTAGGAGCATATGAAAATGCTCGGGCGCTTGGAAGCACCGACGAGCGCCGGGGAGCGTTTGGGAGCGCCTGGGAGCGCTGGGAGCGCGAGGCGGCGCTTGGGAGCGCCTGGGAGCATGCTGGGAGCGCCTTGGAGCGCCCGGGAGCGCTTGAGAGCGCCTGGGAGCGTTTGGAAGCGCTTGGCGGCGCCTGGGAGCATTGGGAGCATGCCGAAAGCGCCGGGGAGCGCCTGGGAGCGCCTGGGAGCGCCCGCTCATCTCGGGTGCAACGTGCGGTCCCCCCCACATGCTTGGAGTGCTTGTGGGTGCTTGGGAGCGCGCGGGAATGTTCGGGCGCCTGGGAGCACCTGGAAGCGCCGGGGAGCGCTTGGGAGCGCTTCGGAATTTGTGGCGGCGCTGGAAGCGCCTGGGAGCCTGCTGGGAGCGCTTGGGAACGCGCCGGGGGCGCTGGGGAGCGCCGGGGAGCGCTTGGGAGCGCTTGGGAGCGTACCGGGAGCGCTTGGGAGCTTGGGAATGCTTGGGAGCGCTTGGGAGCGTGCCGGGAGCGCTTGGAGAGTCTCTGGGAGCGCCTGGAACGTCTGGAAGCGCCAGGAGCGCCGCATGCGGTAATCTCACAGGCTGGGGGCACCCAGGGAGCACTGCATGCTGTATTTTCATAGGTTGGGACCCCCAAGGGAAGCATCGGCCCCCCAGGGACCCGCTTGCTAGGGCTGAGGGTTAGGGGTTCCTTTTCTTAGGATAACACCACGGGGATGCACCGCGCGGCGTGCGAATTCCCTCTCAGCGGCCATCGCCGCTTCGTCGGTGCGGCGCACGCTGTATGGGCAGGCTCGCTGAGCGCTCGGCCAGACGCCACGGGCTACGGACGTTGCACCGCCCGTGGCTTGCAGTTTAGGGTTAGGGTTAGGGGTAGGGGTAGGGGTAGGGGTAGGGGTAGGGGTAGGGGTAGGGTTAGGGTTAGGGTTAGGGTTAGGGTTAGGGTTAGGGTTAGGGTTAGGGTTAGGGTTAGGGTTAAGGGTTAAAGGTTAAGGGTTAAGGGTTAAGGGTTGAGTGTTAAGGGGTAAGGGTTAGGGTTAGGGTCAGGGTTAGGGTTAGGGTTAGGGTTAGGGTTAGGGTTAGGGTTCGGGTTAGGGTTAGGGTTTAGGGTTTGGGTTAGGGGTCGGGCTTCGGCTTAGAGCTCGGGCTGGATTCAGGGGTAGGGTTTAGAGTTAGGATTAAGGGTTACAGTTAGGGTGGGGGTTTGGGTTTGGGGTTAGGGTTCGGTCGTGGGTTTAGAGTTAGCGTTGAGGGTTCGGGTTAGGGTTGGGGTTACGGTTCGGGTTAAGGTTCTTGGAAGTCTGGGGCGAGCTCCGGGTTGTAAAAAAATAAAAGGTTGCAAGAACAAATAGTGAGCGCTTATTTTTTTTAGGGGGGCTTCCGGGTCCCACAAAAAAATAAGATATTGTAAGAAAAAATAAAACATTGCAGAAACAAGTAAACTATTGTAAACGAAAATGAAACATTGTAAACAAAAACAAAAGATCTCCACACAAAATAAAAGGTTGTAAAACTAGTTTTTTTTTTTTTTTACAAGGGCGCCCGGAGTGTAAAAAACGGATTGTACAAACAAATAGCGACATCGAGCCCGCTATTTTTTTAAAATCCTTTTTTTTATAAAAAGGATATTTTTTTAAAAAGAGGCCCCCCCCCTTTGTAGCGATCGTTGGGGGGTGTGGGTGGGGCTCGCACGTGGCCCCCCACGGAGCCAGTGCCTTGGCCACCCCAGGCCCCCGGACAACTCGGCAGACCAAAAGGCTCCGCGCTCGTGTCACTCAGGAGGGAACAAAAACACACAGACACACTTAATCGTCGATCCCCCAGAAAATATGGGGAAATATGGGAAGTGGGGGGGAAGACAAAAACCCAGAAAATATGGGAACGTATGGGGAATCGTTTTATTTGCGTGTGTATTTATTTGTGTGTCCTGGGGCCCCTTCAGTCACACCTGAGACGAGGGCGACGACGCGCGACCCGACGCGGGCGGCGTGCGCGCCCGTGTCGGTGCAGACGACTGCCCTGCGTTCTGCGTCGCTCACCTGCCGGCGGCGCTGCAAGGGTGCTGGGCCGCCTCCTCGGGGGCTCGAGGGGCGGAGGTCCGTGCCGGCGGGGGTCGGTCGGAGCGCTCTGGTTTCCCCAATGCAACGTCTGGGCTGAATTGCACGCCCTGCCCGCGGAACTACCTGCGGGGGCGCCTCTTCGGGGCGCCGGTCTTGGGGCCTGTGAGCACCCAGGGCCAAAAACGGCTAATGCGGAGAGGCACGCAACAGAATTATGATGCAAGGTTGTGCTGATCTGTATCTTGGGATGCGCCTGGATCGCCTGGCGTTTCTGCTACGAGTACATGCTATGTGCAATGCTCCTTGTTTTTTGTTGGCTCCACCAACCGTCCCCAACCTCCAACCATGAATTGTTTGCTCTACCCTGCGGTTAGAGCCGACACAGGTCTCGAGTCCAGTTTCCATGCCACTCGCACGGATACTTCTACCCCTTGATTCCGAAAAGCTTGAGAGATTAAATCTCGACTCAAACTTGATATTATGAATTCCTGCACTCTGCCCTGCAACCCCCCTTGTTTCCACGCGGGGTGGTAAGGGAGGACTAACCAGAAGGCTGGCTTCAGGCGTTCCTCGCTGCCTGTACGCTGGGTTCGAGGAGCGGGGCAACCTATGGGAGGAAAAAGAGACTCTAGGTGATGCAAAAACGATCGTGGGGCATTGTACCTCTCCAGCCGTGCTATGAATGTGTGACGGGCTTGTATAAATGCATCGGCGTCGCTGCTGCGCCTGGCCAGGCGCCTAATTTCAGCCTTCGGCCACGAGCAATGCACCGAGACAGGGTGGGCGGACGAGAAGGACAAGGGGATGCTGAGGGACGTGCTCTTTAAGTGCGGTCGGTAATCCAGCCGGCCTGACTTTCGCCATCCGCTCCCCTTATGTACGAAGGTGTCCAAGAACGATACACTTGTAGTGCTTGTTCCCTCCAGTTTGTGTGTAGAAAGAGCTTCTGTCACGCATAACCTTCCACAAATCGGTTGTCCTCACCCCTCGGCGTTCCAAGATCATGAAAATGTCGTCCTTGAAGCGGCCGTAGTATTTGATGCCGTAAAATTGTCTGAATGCTGTTTTCCCTACTTTGCATTTCTCCACAATGTTGTAATATGCGCTGTCTGCCGTTTCTCCAGAAAACGGCAGGCCCATCCCAGAGCCTCGGGCTACGCGCCACATGCGGTCTGGCGCCCACTTGCACTCCACGTATTGGTTGTTCAAGAGGAATCGTAAAGCTTTCCCCATTGCGCCTTTCAGGCGGCTCTCAGGGATAATGGCGGCCGCGTTTTGGGCAATATCGGGGATACCCTCCATGAAGAACTCTTTCACGTCAACTTTCACCAACATGTCTGTGTCAGTGACGTGGATCTGGGAGATCTGCCGCAAGAAATGGTCCGTGTCCTTGAGGAGGAAGGGTACGTCATCAAGGTATGTTCGGAGCGTGTCTTTTACCCAATGCCCTAGGCCACTCAAGGATAATGACGGCGCAGCGTGAATATTCCGAAACGTTATTTGCCCAGCTGGCTTGTGCGTTTTGCATGTGAATTTGACCTTCGCTACCGGCGTAGACCCTTGAGGTGCCAACATGATGTCGAAAGTCTTGCAATCGATTGTTTCCGCAACGTGTTTACATATGTGGAAATATTCTTCTGCGAGGTGTCTCCTGTTAAGGTCTGCAGGGTGCATTTCGTCGTACCACCTGCAATCCAGAATGCTCTCAGCGATCTGATGCATATCTCCTCGGCGGACCAAACAATACCCCCCATCTTTGTCAGTGGGGACTGCCGTGAATTCAGATTGCCTGAGGAACTGCACCGCCCATTTGTCCAATGCCGATGTGTTGGAAAAATCACTCCCTTTATGCCGCCATCGGCTCAATGCTGACCTGGCTTGGGAAGACACTACATGTTTGAAGATTCCACTCCACGTTTTTAAACAAGTGTCTAATGGAAAAGTGCATTCTGGAGTTGATGTGGAAAGTCGTCTTCTGCGTCTGGCGCCGCCAGCGTCACCATTGATGAAGAAATGGTGCTTCCACTGAAGCTTGCGTGCGACGTTCTGGGCAGCAACATTCACGAGCTTCGGGTCGGGAAGACTACGGGGGAGAAGGCGATGCTTTTTGTGGTAGCGTGTGAGGAAGAATACAATTGGCCATGGGACTTCACCAAATGATGGGTGGCATACCGATTTGTCACTGACACTATACATGTACACTGAATTGTAAGAAGACTCCGAATCCGCTATCCATGCATAATATTCTTTTGAACAGTCCTTTGTCAGTTCCAAGAATAACGATACTTCCTTGTCCTCCACGCTCCTCCTAGCTTTCCTCCAAGCTTCCATCCTTACTTTTTTCTTCTGCCACCGAGAGGGTTCGGTGCCCATCCCTTCTTCCACTTCCAGTAGGCAGTCTTGTCGTAACGGCGGTTGTTCCCAAGCTGGTTCCATTTCTTCCACCGGGCTGCCCCGGTGGACGCACCGTTTTTTGGAATCTCTCTGAACTCGTACTTTGCCGCCTTCCACCAATTCAATTGTGATTTCGTTCTGCGACGGCGCTTCGAGCCGTCCTCCGCGTCGTGAGGTTTGCTCTTCCCATGTCCTTTGCCCTTGCCTTTCCCTTTCCCCTTGGGTTCTCCTTTGCCTTTTCCGTTGTTTTTACCTTTGCCTTCTTTGCCTTTGCCTTTACCTTTGTGTGTGAATGTGTACGCGTCGCTGCCAGTCGCCCCTCTGACGTATTCGCCGTCAGGGTCGCCAGTAATCTTGCCGACGTAGTTCACGACTTTGTCCAACGGTACGTTCACATGGCCTCCCATCTCTTTTACTGCCTGGGCCACCGCCCGCTTGAAGATGTCACCTGGCTGGGCGGTAGACAGTTTCTCCACGGCTTTTTGTCTTGTCTGCTTTTGTTTCTTCTGTGCTTGAATTTCGCGGTCTACACGTTCTGCTATGTTTTCGAGGATGTCTTTGAATATGTCAGTGGCCTCCGTCTCGGTGATACTGGAAGAATCGAACAATCCAGGAGGTACTCCAACTTTCAACCGATCTAATTTGGTTTGGTGTGTCTTCGCGGTGGCGGTGACGTCAGAGATGAACGAGTCGTAATTCACAATGCTCGTGATGGCTGCTTCCTGGTGCCGCATCATCTCCAAATCCACGCACTTGTTGAGCTTGATAAACTGCGTGTGCAAATACAATTTGGTATCACGCCACGTTTTACCCTGAAGATGCATCAAGTTCCATTCCGTTAGCTTCGTTTCGTCGGATACCTCATCGAGGGTCGGGACATCGACAAGAATCTTCAAGGGCTTCGTGCAGGCAGGCCAGCCGCCACCCTCGATGATCTTGAGGTTTTCTTCTATCTTCTCGATCTTCCGCTCGAGTCGAAGGCGCTTCTCAATTTGTTCCCCAAAGCGTTTCGCAATTCTGTGGACATCTTGCCTAATTGGTTCAGGAAGTTTCGGCTTCACTCTGTGGATAATAGGATTGTGCATGTCTGTTCTTGGAGTCTTTGCACGCGGCTCCAATTCATCTAAAGAATCATCCATTAGATCGTCAAGAACATTCCTACCTTCGCTTCCTGTCGCAATGCCCGCACACGTGCGCAACAGCCGCAATGCACTGACTTGGAAGAATGCGGTATCCCTCTGGTTTTCCCAATGCAACGTCTAGGCTGAATTGCACGCCCTGCCCGCGGAACTACCTGCGGGGGCGCCTCTTCGGGGCGCCGGTCTTGGGGCCTGTGAGCACCCAGGGCCAAAAACGGCTAATACGGAGAGGCACGCAACAGAATTATGATACAAAGTTGTGCTGATTTGTATCTTCGGATGCGCCTGGATCGCCTGGCGTTTCTGCTACGAATACATGCTATGTGCAATGCTCCTTGTTGTTTGTTGTTAGTTGTTTGTTGTTTGTTGTTTGTTGCTTGTTGCTTGTTGCTTGTTGCTTGTTGCTTGTTGCTTGTTGCTTCTTGATTGTTGATTGTTGATTGTTGCTTGTTGCTTGTTGTTTGTTGTTTGTTGTTTGTTGTTTGTTGTTTGTTGTTTGTTGTTTGTTGTTTGTTGTTTGTTGTTTGTTGTTTGATGTTTGCTGTTTGCTGTTTGTTGTTTGTTGTTTGTTGTTTGTTGTTTGTTGTTTGTTGTTTGTTGTTTGTTGTTTGTTGTTTGTTGTTTGGTGTTTGTTGCTTGTTGTTTGTTGGTTGTTGGTTGTTGGTTGTTTGTTGTTGGTTGTTGGTTGTTGGTTGTTGGTTGTTGGTTGTTAGTTGTTGGTTGTTGGTTGTTGATTGTTGTTGGTTGTTTGTTGTTTGTTGTTTGTTGTTTGTTGTTTGTTGTTTGTTGTTTGTTGTTTGCTGTTTGCTGTTTGCTGTTGTTTGTTTTTTTGTTGTTTGTTGTTTGTTGTTGTGTGTTGTTTGTTGTTTGGTGTTTGTTGTTTGTTGTTTGGTGTTTGTTGTGTGTTGTGTGTTGTGTGTTGTGTGTTGTTTGTTGTTTGTTGTTTGTTGTGTGTTGTTTGTTGTTTGCTGTTTGTTGTGTGGTGTTTGCTGTTGGTTGTTTTTTTGTTTGTTGTTTGTTGCTTGTTGATTGTTGCTTGTTGCTTGTTGCTTGTTGCTTGTTGGTTGTTGGTTGTGGGTTGTTGGTTGTTGGTTGTTGGTTGTTGGTTGTTGGTTGTTGGTTTTTGGTTGTTGGTTGTTGTGTGTTGTTTGTTGTTTGTTGTTTGTTGTTTGTTGTTTGTTGTTTGTTGTTTGCTGTGTGTTGGTTGTTGGTTGTTGTTTGTTGTTTGTTGTGTGTTGTTTGTTGTTTGTTGTTTGTTGTTTGTTGTTTGTTGTTTGTTGTTTGTTGTTTGTTGTTTGTTGTGTGTTGTGTGTTGTGTGTTGTGTGTTGTGTGTTGTGTGTTGTGTGTTGTGTGTTGTGTGTTGTGTGTTGTGTGTTGTGTGTTGTGTGTGTTGTGTGTTGTGTGTTGTGTGTTGTTTGTTGTTTGTTGATTGTTGTTTGTTGTTTGCTGTTTGCTGTTTGTTGTTTGTTGTTTGTTGTTTGTTGTTTGCTGTTTGCTGTTTGCTGTTTGCTGGTTTCTGTTTGCTGTTTGTTGTTTGTTGTTTGTTGTTTGTTGTTTGTTGTGTGTTGTTTGTTGTTTGTTGTTTGTTGTTTGTTGTTTGTTGTTTGTTGTTGTTTGGTGTTTGTTGTTTGTTGTTTGTTGTTTGTTGTTTGTTGTTTGTTGTTTGTTGTTTGTTGCTTGTTGTTTGTTGTTTGTTGTTTGTTGTTTGTTGTTGCAGGCTGCTGCAGGGCCAGGGGCGCACCGACCTGGGCTTGCCTGCAGGATCCTGCAGGATCTCGCAGGGTCCTGCAACCCTCCGCCTCCACCTTCCACACTTTCCGACCTTCGCGGAAGGTGCGGAAGAGTTCATCGCAGATGGTGAAAATTGTACGTAAGTCAAGGAAGCCCACATAGATCATAGCGGAAGGTTAGGGCGGCAGGTGCGGAAGAGTGAGGGGGAGGGTCGGTTCTCAAGAGACGGGGGTCAGTGCAAACGGGGGTCTGCCAGAGCGCCGGATCTTGCAGGATCCTGCAGGGCCAGGGGCGCACTGACCCCCCGGGCTTGGGTGCAGGACCCTGCAAGGCCTGACTTACCCGGGTCTGGACTGACCCGGGTCAGTGCGTCCCCGACGGGAGTGGGGGCGTGGCGAGGCCCGCAAGGAGGTCGGAAGTTCACGCGAGGCCGGGCCCATTTTCACACCGTTGTTCGGCCTAGCGTCGTGTGAAGAGGGCGGCGGAGGGGGGGGGGGGGAATGCCATGCAAGTAGACCTGCTAAACCATATCAAAAGCGCGGTCAAATCGAGCGGCCTGGGGGCGAGGCACGGCCGGACCCTGACATCCTCGCGCCGTGGACAAGTCACGACGGCGAGGGTTTTGTCCGGCAGGCCTGTTTCAATCCGCGCGGGGGGGGCTGAGGGGATCAAGGGGGTGACGTGCGGTTTCCCAGGTGGGTTGCATTTGGCCTGGTCTAGCTTGATTTGGTGGTGTGCAAGTGCCTCATGCAGCTTAAATGGGTTAGATAACTCCTCCAAGTGGGTTCCACCCACTTAGCCCAGATCTTCAGCCGCCTAGGCCATTTAGACACGTGTGACCCACCCATGAGCTAGGTTAGGCCAGGTTTGACCCAGACAGGCCCGCTACCCCCTTAGCAACACCCGCGCCGATCCAGGTACGATTAGCGATGATAAGTCAGCCCAGAGCGCTCCAGCACGGCCGCGGCGCCCGATGCATGTTTCAGAACCGCGGGATCGCAGAGATCCCCGATCCATCCAGGTCCAATGTTGCCCCTTGTTTGGGGCAGGGAACCACGGGAGCGCAGAGATCCCCTACTTAACCAGGTCCGAGGTTGCCCTTTGTTTCGGAGCGATCGCAGAGACCCCCGATGTATCCAGGTCCGATGCTGCTCTTTGTTTCGAGGCAGAGGACCGCGGGATCGCAGAGATCCCCGATCTATCCAGGCCCGATGTTGGGACGGGGGCGGCCAAGAGGGGGGTGATGACTGGGACCATGAGAACTCCCCAGAATTCATGGCGCCTCTCCTTTCCCTGGCCCCCTCCCTGGGCCTCGCACGTGCCGCTGGCCATGATTTGCGCCTCCCCCCTCTTTGACGCTCCCCTCTTGACCGCCCCCGACTAGGACGAGGGTAAGTCCGTTCCGGAACGCTCGTAGGGAGTCCGCCGCGCCCGACACGTCCTCCCAAGCCGCTGGATCAGAGAGATTCTCGATTTATCTTCGCACGATGTTATACTTGTCCTGGCTTCGTCTTGGGGGCACGAGCAAGAGGCACGAGCATCCGAGCAGGAGCGGGAGGGGGAACAGCGGGAGCAGGCAGCGGCGAGATCGGGCCTTCGGTCGAGGCAGGCGAGCTGGCATCGCAGCATCTCGGCATCGCGCCTCCTTCTGGGGATCCGGAGAATCATGCCATCCTCAGGCATCCCGAGGTAATCTAGGGTTACGTCGGGCCCGTCCCTCTACAGGAGGAATATTTAAGAATAATCAAAACATAGTCTGGGGACGACTTTTCGACTATTTCTGAGCATCCTTGAAGTATGTTTTACTATTTTTCATTTTTCGCCCAAATTCCCCCTGTAGGGGGACAAGCCCGACTTAAGTCTAGGAGGTCGCAGCTTCGGTCAGACAGCCCAGTCCGTCAGTCCTCGGAGAGGGCGCGAAGGAGGAGGATGAGGAGGATGAGGAGGACGAGGAGGAGGAGGAGGTCGAGGTGGAGAAGGGAGAGGAGAAGGGAGGGGAGAAAGGGAGGGAAGGGGGAGGAGAGAGGATGAGGGAGGATGGGGGAGGCGGGGGAGACTGGGGAGGGAAGGGGTAGAGGGGAGGATGAAGAGCAGGGGATGCAGGAGGGGGAAGGGGAGGAGGAGGAATTGCGGGGGAAAGGAAGTGGGGGGGGGCCAGGAGGAAGCAGCTGCGCTGTGAGGTCGCAACATGAATGCGGCAAGCCGAGCAGCCATCTGTTTCAACAGCTGTTTAGGCTACAAGGTTGCCCTGGCTTGGGGAAGCCCTCGACACGCCCACCAGTCCAATGCCCACCCCGTGCCCTATCACAGACGGAGACACCCTCCCTGACATTATCTCGATCATCTCTCTCCCTCCCTCTCTCTCTCTCTCTCTTCCTCGAGTCTCTCTGTCTCTCTTGCCCTCTCATTGTTTGATATATGTCTCTCTCTGTCTGTCTCTCACATTGACAAGATTCTTATATATAGTTAGGTGGATCGCATGTCTCATTCTCAGTCGCGGTCTATCTCTCTCTCTCTCTCGCTCTCTATCCACCTTTGCTTTCCTTTTTTTGTTTCTCTCTCTCTCACACACTCACTCACTCTCTGTTTCTCTCTCGTTTCCCCGCTTTTGCGATCCATATCTCTCAATTGTCATGTGTAGCCGAATGTATATATGCATATGTGTCGCTCTTTCCTTTGAACGGCAATGCATCCCTGCTCGCCTCGAGATCCTTCGTGCGGTTTCTCTGCGTCCTCCCCATCTCCCGCTGGGAAGGGGGGGAGGGCCAGGGGCGGAGGGGGGAGGGGGAGGAGGATGACGAGGGAGTGGAGGACGAAGGAAAGGACAAGGAACACATGGAGGACGAGGGAGTGGAGGACGAGGGCGTGGAGGACGAAGAAAAGAAAAGAAGGGAAACGTTTGGGGATGGATGAGGATACAGAGCAAGGGCAACTATGAGGATGGCACAGGATGAGACAATAGGAGAAGGGAGGAGAGGAGGGGAGAGGAGAGGAGAGGACGGAGGAGAAGGAGCAACCAGGAGGAGGAGGAGGAAGAGGAGGAGGAGGAGGAGGAGGAGGAGGAGGGGGAGGAGGCAAGAGGAGGAGAAGGAGGATGAGGAAGGAGAGGGAGGAGGAGTAAGGCGGAGGAACGAAAATGATGATGATGATGATGTGATGATGATGATGATGATGAGGAGGAGGAGGAGGAGGAGAGCAGGTGGAGTTTGGAGGAGGAGGAGGAGGAGGAGGAAGAGGAGCAGGAGGAGTAAGGCTCAGGAGGAGGAGGGAGGTAGGAGGAGGAGGAGGAGGAGGAGGAGGAAAGAGGAGGCAAGAGAAGAGAGGAAGAGAGGGAGGAGGAGGAGGAGGAGGAGGAGGAGGAGGAGGAGGAGGAGGAGGAGGAGGAGGAGGAATAGGAAGGAGAAACTCCGGAGGAGGACTGGACGCGTGGGCGTCGAGCGGACCACCGGGGGGGGGGGGCGCCCCAGCGCCGCCGCGGGATGGGGAACAGCTGGAGCCTAGACAACTGCTTCTCCCGCAGCGGCGAGGCCCTGCGCGGCGCGGGGCGGACCCCGCCCCGCCGACTCTCGCGCCACGCCTCGTCTCGGGGCTCTCCCCCACGCCCGCTGGAAGAGGAGGAGAGAGGGAGGGGGAGGAGGAGGAGGAGGAGGAGGAGGAGGAGGAGGAGGAGGAGGAGGAGGAGGAGGAGGACGAGGAGGAGGAGGAGGAGGAGGAGGAGGAGGAGAGCGCACCACCCCCACCTGCGGCCCTCCAGGTTGCGCTGCGGCTGACACGAGGCCGTAGCGCATACAACGCAAAAGCCCGCGCCCGATTTTTTCTGGTATACGCTAAGCCCCTTGGAGCCGTAGGTGGGGTGGTGTCGTTTGTTTGCTGGTCCAAGAAGGGATGGCGAGGATCACTGGTCTGAAACGGATCCCCACCCATACCTAATCGAAGACGCCTGCGGCGAATCACCGCCGTCCCCTGCCTTTTGGAATCGCCTGTGTGGCCGAGCGTTTCGGCAAGGCCTCTGCCAAGCTATTGGGCCATGTGTTCCCCCAGCTGTTGTGGAGATTCTTCGGGGAACACATGGGGGAGGATGGCGGGGAAGATCAGGAGGAGGAGGAGCAGGAGGAGCAGGAGGAGCAGTATGAAGAGGAGACGGAGGGGGAGGAGGTGGAGGAGGGGGCATTTTGGGAGCCTTTGGGGCCTTCTCGGGAGCCTTGGCCCGTCTTAGGGCATGCCTGGCCCGTCTGACGCCGTCGGAAGCCGTCTTGGGTGCCTCTCTGGGCCGACTTGGGGCCATCTTGGGGTGCTCCAGGACCGTTTTGGAGGCCGTCTTGGGCCATCTTGGGTACATATTGGGGGCCTCTCTGGGCCGATTTGGGGATCTCTTGGTGTGCCCCAGGCCAGTTTGGGAGCCCTTCGTGGGCGCCTTGAAAGCCTCTTGGACACCGTTGGGGCCCTCTTGGGGCCGTCTTGGGGGCCTCGTGGGCCTTTCTGGGGCCATCTTGGAGGCCTCTTGAGCGATCTCGGGGCGGTCATCGGGGGCTCTTGGGGCGTCTCGGGCCGTCGGGGAGCCGAAAAGAAGCAAATGCCAAAATCCGTCACACATCGAAGGACGATGAATGATTTGGCCTCTTCGGACCTTCCTGGAAAACATCTTGGAGGCCGTCTTGGAGGCCTCTTGGGGGTCCCATTGAGGTGTTTGCCGTCACCTTGAGGCCATCTTGGGCCGTCTTGGTGGCCTCCTTGCCCGTCTGACGCCGTCGGAAGCCGTCTTGGGGGCCTCTCTGGGCCGACTTGGAGCCCTCTTGGGGTGCTCCAGGGCCGTCTTGAAGGCGATCGTGGGCGTCTTGGATGTCTCTTGGGCCGTCTTGGGGCTCCTTGGAGGCCGTCTTGGGGGCCTCTTGAGTTTTTTCTAGGGTCATCTTGGAGGCCTCTTGGGCGATCTTGGGGCGATTATCGGGGGCTCTTGGGCCGTCGGGAGGCCTTCTTGGAGGCTTCATTGGGGGCCACTTGAGTTGTTTGCCGTCATTTAGAGGCCATCTTGGGCCGTCTTGGTGGCCTCTTGGCCCGTCTGACGCCGTCGGAAGCCGTCTTGGGGGCCTCTCTAGGCCGACTTGGGGCCCTCTTGGTTTGCCCCAGGCCAGTTTGGGAGCCTTTCGTGGGCGCCTTGAAAGCCTCTTGGACCCGCTTGGGGCCCTCTTGGGGCCGTCTTGGGGGCCTCGTGGGCCTTTCTGGGGCCATCTTGAAGGCCTCCTGAGCGATCTTGGGGCGATCATCGGGGGCTCTTGGGCCGTCTCGGGCCGTCCTGGAGCCGAAAAGAAGCAACTGTCAACATCCCTCACAAACCGATTTGGCCTCTTCGGACCTTCCTGGAGGCCCTCTTGGAGGCCTCTTGGGCCGTCTTGGAGGCCTCTTGCGCTGTGTGCCGGCTCTCGAGGCCATGCTTGGCCGTCTTGGAGGCGTATTGGGCAAACTTGGAGGCATCTTGGACGCTCTTGGGCCCTCGCTGAGGTCTTCTTGGGTTATCTTGGGCGAAATTGAAGGCCATCTTGGCCGTCTTGGAGGCCCTCTTGGGCCATCTTGGAGCCATGTGGAGCGGGAAAACCGTTTGCAGCCACCTTTGGGCAAGCCTTCCAGGTGGTTAGCGCGCTGTGCCGAAGCCCCAGGGGGAGTTCTTATGGAAGAACCAAAACCAAATCGAGCATAGAATTCAGCATGCCAGGCACCCCTCGGGCAAGCCAGTAGGGGGCGTCGGATTTCATGGCCTCAGGCCGTACCGGCGTTGTGGATCATAGACCTCTGGGATGGTTGTTGGAATGCCGCGGGAGGCCTCTCGGGAGCCTCTTGCGGGCCTCTTCGGGCCTCCTCGGAGCCTCGTGGGGCGGAAGACTCGGATTTCCGGTTCGTGTCCCCCCTCTTGGGCCTTTCGTAGGGCTGTCTTTGGGCGCTCTTGGGCCGTCTTTGGGCCCTCCTGGGGGCCTCTGGGTCCTCCTTGGGATGGTGTGTGGCGCCTCTTGGGCCGTCTTAGACTGTTGGAAGCTCGAAAAAGTCAAGGACCCCAGGAACATGCTGAAATGCCTAAGATAATTCATCACGCTTCGCGTATCCCCACCAGCCCGTCCAGAAACGACGCCCAGGCGAGTAGAGGGTCGTCCTGATGGGCTTTTCGGCGTCTTGGGTGCCTCGGGGGGGCCTCTTTGGGCCGTTTGGGATCCTCTTGGGGGCCTCCTGGGGGCCTCTTGGGGCCATCTTGGGGCCTCTTGGTGCCTCCTGGGCGCTTCTTGGGGCCATCTTGGAGGAAATCGATCCAAGAAGAGGGGAGCTTTAATTAGCGCTGCCCCCTCAGAAGGCCAAAATGGGGCCAAAACCTTAGTAAAATCAATGATTTTGGCTTGAAAGAAGATGGGAGCTTTAATGAGCGCTGCCCCCTCAGAAGGCCAAAATGGGGCCAAAACCTTAGTAAAATCAATGAGTTTGGCTTCAAAGAAGAGGGGAGCATTTTTCTGCCTCCCCCCGTCGGGGCCACGATCCTCGTGAGGGGTGTCGAATTTTAGCCCTCCCAGGAGTCGAAAAAAAAACCTCCAACCACCCGCGGGGCGCCCTCTCCAGGCCCAGGGGGAGGGGGTAGGGGGAGGGGTAAACCCTTCCCCGAAGGGGAAGAAGGGGGTTGAGAACAGAGCGGGCTCTCTAAACCACTCACGCCCAAAGGGCTGGTGGGATTAGTGATTCTGGCCTCGGGGCCCTCTTGGGAAGGCTCTTAGGGTTCGCTTGCGGCGCATCGAAGGTTTCTTGGGTCGTCTTGTGGCCATCTTGGGCGTCTTGGATTGATCGTGCGGCGCTTCGGGGCCCTCTTGGACCGTCTGGGCGGCCTCCTGGTGCCAGCTTCTCCCGTCTTGGGGACTTCTTGGGCCCGAAAGGGTCCTACGACAAGCCGCGACGGAGCCCAGAGGGTCCGCTGGGAGCCGCGGGGGACACGCTGCAAGCACCAAGATTTGAGAGCCCGGGGTATAGGCCCCGGAAGGAATCTTCGGGATTGAGGGCTCGAGGGTCTGATGTGTGCGAGGGGGGTCCAAGCACGTTTGTGCGTATCGGAGCCTGCCGTGCCGGTTGCGTGGCACGAGTCCGCCTTACAATTGGCTCAGCTGCACTGGATTCGACCTACAATGGCTGAGGCTCAGAGGTTGATCAGGGGACCTGGAGCACACGGACTTCGTGCCACAGTGGCGCATTGACGGACGAAGGGGGTTTCCGTGGGTCATGCCTATAAGGTTGCCAGCGTCCTGGCCTTGCCAGTCTTCGGGATAAGGTTTGGGCCCGAGGCCAGTTGGAGGAGGGCGGAGGGAGGAGCGGGCCGATCGAGGGAGGGAGGGGGGCGGAGCCCTGGAGCCTCTGCCCTCCCTCTGCTCCTCCTCCTCCTCCTCCTCCTCCAGCCCCTTTCTGTGTCGAGCCGCCTTCCTGTGGGCCCACTGAAGCGGTCCCCGCGGACGGCTGATCAGCCGACACTTGGAGATCGAGCGGGGCCCATGCGCTGATGGACCTCGTCGTCGGACCTTGAGCAGGTCCCATGCGGTGCAAATTCTTCGGTTTCAACGTTTGTTCACTGGTGCAGCCGAGGCGCCTTGAGGAGATCGCCACGTTCGGGAAGCACTACCCTGTTCATGCGCTGGTCGGTACTCGATTGCGAGCTCAGCCTGATGTTGCGGTTCGTCGCCAGACCGCTGGGGACCACGAGTATCTTCACTTTGGGTACGGCCGCGGCCCCTTCACCAACCGCTCTGCTGGCGTGAGCATTGGGCTACGGCGACGTGACCTTGCCACTCGTGTCCATCGGGTCGTCCCTGGGCCACCTGCTGCACTTGGACGCGCGGGCCTCGCTCGCGTCACTTCAGGCTCGGTGGACCTCACGATTGTGGCTCTGTATTTTCCGCCGCCTGGCCCACGTGGCACTCAGGCGTCCTGGCGGCGCACCGTGGACGTGCTTATGGAATGGCTGAGTGCGCAGCTGGACGCCACGCCCGAGAGGTCGACCCCGCTGATCTTCGCTGATTTGAACGACTCGTTCGCGGTGGACGACACCACTGACAGCTACCAGTGCATCGGCCCGTTCGTGCAGGACCGCATGGGCTACGCGTCGCGCAGCTTGCGCGAGCTGGTGCACCGTCACTTCTTGGGCTGTGCCACCACCTTTCATAGGATCTCGCCGACCTTCTACGGCGAGAAGAGTGCCACGTACATCGACCACTTTGTTGTACCGACTGGCCTTCTGCCTCGTATCAGTAAGTTGCTGACTATGACGAAGGCAGCCCGTGTTTTGCAGCTTTTCCCCAGTCAGGGCACCTTGCGCGATCACGCGCCCCTCCTGCTGGAGGCTGATGTTGGGGTGCCCAGCTTGCAGAACGGCACGGCTGCCATGGCGTGGAACTTTGATGCGATTGAGACGGCATTGCAGACTCCTGGACTTCGTGAGGATTTCTTGAAAGAGCTGAACGATGCCATGCGAGTTCAAGCACCTTCGTACCTTGGCTACTTCGAATCCAATTGCATCGACGACGGCTACCGCACCCTGCTCGACACTCTCATGCCTATTGCTAAGAAACACTTCGGGCGGGCACGCAGAGCACCTGGGGCGGCGCTGACTGAGCATCGAGTTCTTGTTCGACAGCTCCTTCGGCATCGGGCGCGCTTGCGCGAGCTGAGCGAGCCCCGCGTGTTCTACGACTCCCAGATCCGCGACTACACGAACCGTATCAAGTGGGAGGTCAGGCGCTGGTCGAGGTCACTCAGGCGCACCTGGACTGAAGGCCTGCACGACGCCTGGAGGCGACGGGATCTAGCCAATGTGCAATACTTCTGTCGCCGTCTCTCTGGGGCGGGCCTCGGCCCGAAGCGCCGTAATTACTCGGCGGTGCGCTGTCACCACGCATCGGCAGATGAACTCGCGTGTGCCCTGGGGCTCCCTGGCAACCAAGGCGGTCTCTCGGCGACTAGGGTTTCTCTGGGCGACTTTAAAAAAAACGCGGGCCTCGCTGGCCCCACGAGGCATGCAAGCTCGGGACTCGGCGGAGGTGCGTGGGGGGAGGGACTTACACCGGGCCTCGTGGGTGCTGCGCCGCGCTTGTCGACGCCGATGGGTCCCACCATGGTCCTTGCCTGGGGAGATCTGGCTCATGCCAATTAAGCCTGGCTACTACAGTAAGCCTCGCCCCACCCCCTTCGGTCTGGGAGCCAAGCCCGACCCCCCTGAGGTGAGTTTTATCACTGCTGGACTGGGGAGTCTCGCCACGTGCTGGAGGGCGTGTGGGCGGTTTCCCACGTGTGCGGGGTTCTCGATCGGATGGCAGACTCCCAAGCCAGATGGTGGCACCCGTTTCTTGCATGGCCTCTGCCCCTTTTTCACGGCGATCGCTCGAGGCGTCTACTCCTCCGTGCCTCGCGGAGCCCCGGCTGTGTTCGACCACGGCTGCATCCCACGTCGTCGGCGCGAGAATGCTATTCTTGGAGTGCACGTGCTGTCTGAACGTTTGCGCACTGCACGCGTGTGGCACATCTCGGTCTTCGATGATATGAAAACGCTTTTGGTTGTTGTGATCATTCCCGCATGGATCGGGGACTGATGGAGCATCTTCCTTCGGCGGATGCCGAACTGCTTGCTGACAGGCGCACCACGCACATCTTACACATAGACGGCGTGGACTCACTTGCACACCTTCACCTCCGAAGTGGGGCCCTCATGGGGGATCCGAGCGCTCCCGACGAATTTCGAGTCGACTTCGCTCGGCCGTTGGGTAAGTGGCTCGAGGAGTGCGAAGACCCCCTTTCTGGTTGCTCGCTGCTCGCTATTCGATGAGAAAGTGCATGGAGGCCTTTTTAAGTATGTGGACGACCTCGCTTATTTTTTGCTCCTGGCCTCGGGGTCCCTGGCGGAAGCTGTGGTGTGTACTCAGGCCTCCCAGGCCTCCCTCGGGGCGCATTTGGAAGCGTTCGGCTACCGCCAGAACACTAAAAAGCAGGTCCTGGTCCCTCGCCTCTGCGGATATAATGCTAATCGTCAGTTTTACTCTGCCCAGGTCGGCGGCGCCAGAGTCGCTCCTCACACGCGATAGCTTGGCCCTCAGTTTCTCCCGAGTGGTGCGTTCTCTCACCAGATGCACTTGAGCAGACAGGCTGCCAACAGAGGATGGCTCTCTTTTAAATATTTGTGGCCTTCGGGGCCCCCCATTTAAGGTGAAACGCCTTGTACTCATATCTGTTGTGCAAGGTGCGCTACTGTCTGGCCTCACCCCGTATCTCCTCACGGAAACCCAGGAGGCCCAGCTTGATGTTGCGTTGCTCGGTAAAATTCGTTGCATAGCGGCGGGTGCGATGTGTGACAGGTCGGGGGCTCACCCTAAGTCTTGGGACAGTAGGAGTGCTTTTAAGTGGATGAATATAGTCCCCTCTCGAGTCGAGCTCCTCGTTCAGAGGCTGAGGTGGTGCCAGGCTATCGTGCGCTGGCCCGACCAGCACCAGCAGGTCATCGCTGTCTTGTTCGGTCAGTTCGGCTTCGAAGAGCACCCCACCGTCGTAGATGGTAAGCTGACCCCGCGCGCTAACGCCTTCGCTATTCGCTTCGCCACGGACGTGTACACCATTAAGTTGCTCACGGATTTTGAGGACTGGCCCACGGTTTGGGGGGAAAACCTGCATGACCTTTTTCACGACGAGTATATCAAACACATGTTTCTCTCGGCGGACGTTTCGGTCCTTAGAGGCATCTGGCGGTCTGGGAACACTGAGCTCGACACGATCGATTTCGGGGACCCTTTGGACATCGTGCGGAGGAACCCGACCCCGTTCTCGGTCCAGGACAGTTTGGGCCCCGATGCTTGTGTGTATGTGTGTGACTGTACTACCGACGACGGTAATGCTTGTGGGGCCAAGTTTCTCACCCATGCCGCTCTGGTCGCACATAAGACGCACACCATCGGGGGCTCTCACGGGGACTTCTCGTATTATGCTCGTTGTGTGGTTACTAACGAGTGCCCTGCGTGTCGAACCTCGTTCGCCTTCCAGAAGACTGCCAAAGCACATCTCTGCCGTTCATTCCGTCGAGGGTTCTGTGCCACCGAGTCGGCCCACGCGGTCTACCCCGTCGTGCCCCCCAAGCTCGTCTGCCCCGCCTGTAAGCTCGACACGTTCGTTGATTTGGCTCAGCTGCAGGCCCATATTTGTGAGCATCACTTTCCTTTCGTACCAGTCTGTGCTCCCCCTCGTGCTGCTGACGATGGCGTCAGCCCCGAAGTGGTCGCTCCCCAAGCGCGCGGCAGAAGACGGAGAGGCGGCAGGAGCACCGCCCGCAGGCAAGGCCAAGCCGGCAACGAAGGCAGGCGGCGCCCCGCCAGCCGCGGCGTCTGGGGCAGCGCCCAGCGGAGGAGATGCAGCAGCAGAGGCAGGCGGCAACAAGACCGACAAGCAGAAGCGCAACCGACACCTCGGCCGAGTCAAGGACATGGGGTGGAACAAGAAGCAAGCAGGGCTCTTCAACGCGTTGATGAAACAGGTGCTGTTAACAACGCAGATGGTGAGGGACCTTTGGGCCGCGGGCGCGGACACGTGCTTCATGGACGCGGACGCTCCAGAGGTGGTCGCGGGCCTCGAGTGCGGGGTGACATATTCGCGAGAAGTCCGAGCCCGCGGGAAAGGCCACCAGCTGGGTCCACCTCACCTGCATATCTTCAATGGGTTTCTAGACAAGTTGCTCGAGCGTGGAGTCGCGCTGGGACAACGGACGCACGCACAGCTCAAGCTCTGGCACGACAAGATGTGGGTGGAGCTCGGACAGGAGGACCTCTACAACATTCTTCGGCTGTTTCGGATCATGAAGTGCTTCGACCCGACCAAGCGCAAGGTGCACATCATGCTTCGGGAAGTTCCGATGGAGACGCCCTCGCCCGAGTCCGACGAGCAGCTGCTGCCTTCACCCGCGCTCGTCCGCAGCCTGCTCCAAAAAGCGCTGGCCGAGGTCGGGGCTCGCAGAGCCATGGGCGCGGCGCCACCAGGCGCAATGGAGGAGATCATTCAAAACGCCGTGGACGTTAAGGAGGGCGCCTGATGGGCTGTGGCTGATTGGCAAATCCCAGTGCTGGTGCGCCAGCGGCTGGGTGCACGTCGCTTGTTTTGCTGCAGCTCAACTGGCTAAATCCTGGTCTGCCCAGGTTCACGTCGCTTGTTTTGCTGGCAGCTCGAACTGGCAAATTCCTGGTTCGTCCAGGTTCACGTCGTTTGTTTTGCTGGCCGCTCGAACTGGCATCCCTGGGCTTTCACACTGTGGCGGCGTGCAGCGTGTGCGGCATCGGCCTGTCTTCACACCGTGCTTGACTTTAACTTTGACTCGTGCGGATAGTGGTGCTGGTCTGGTGTTGTGCTACGGCTGCGGCTACATCATACATATCACTTTCACGGGCTACCTTGACCACCGCTGCGGGAGCAACTCCATATTCATAGATGTTGTTGGCGCCAGCCTCCTTGTCTACACCTTGTGGGACACGCTGTGCACTATTGATGTCAATGACACCTACCTCCTCCTGAGCGGCGTGCTGATCTAGGCCTGGCCCGTTCTTCATATGTCGCAGCTTTCGCTGCTGGGTGAGCCTCTGACAAATCACATCCGCCGACCCTGTGGGCCCCTCGTCTGCTGTTGCCGCTGCCCCCTCTCCCCTCGCTTTCCTCGCCTCCTGCCTCCTGGCTCTCCTCGCCCGTCCTCGGCCCCTGGGTTCTCCTTGCTCGGCCTCTAGGGGCCGTGCTGTCCCCGTCTGCTCTGGGTTCGCTCGCGCTCCACTCGTCAGTGCGCGTGTCCCTGGGGCCTAGCTTTTCGGTCCGTCAGGGCCCGTTGGGCCCTGCTCGATCAACGTGGCAATTTATTGTCGTCCGACGGGCGCACTCTGGATTTAAACGCTTTCGAAGTTTAAAATCGCAATCCCTCGATTTTCAGGCTTCTTCCATATTCGGCATGAGCCGAGAGCTGTTGCTATCGTGGCCACACGGCCCCTCTTAGCTGCCGCTGCCCGCTGCCGCTTTCAGCAGACAAGACAGAGTTGCGGGCCCACAGTCGTGTCTTATCTTATCTCCTCCTCCTCCTCCCCGTGCCAATGCTGTTCTATACTCCTCTGGGGGAGTCGGCTGGGGACGCGCGGGGCGCCACGAAGGGCGTGGATTCCCCGCGCCCGACGAGCGCCCCAGCAGAGCCCCCACCCAGGGGAGTGAACAGCGGGGCGACAGTGGCAAGAGGCACGTTCAAGTGCCCTCCCAGCACAAGGAGTAACCGCCTGAGGGGGTTAGGGAAGGGCTAGAATCAGAGCGTGGGCTGGGGCGAATGCCAGTCCCCAGCCACGCCAGGGGGGTAGAGAAGCAACGGAGACCGCATGCATCATGTAGGGTTCACACTTGTAGGGGGCAGAAGGGCACAGACCCCTCGGACTAAGGGGCTGGGAGCGTGGCCCCCTTGGCACCCCAATTTAACGCAGCGCCCCTCATAGACTTGGAATCTGCTAGTGAGGAGCCGACAGGACTACTTAGTGGACGTGGGGGGGGGGAAGATTAAGGAGCCCGGCGAGCCGGGACAACAAGGTTCGCCTTGCATTGTTCATATTAGTCTTGGGGCGGCCCTGAGGCTTCACAGTCGTGGGGCGGCCCTGGGGCCTGGGCTGGCGCTTTAGGGGGCTTCACAGTCGTGGGGCAGGCCATCGCCCACCAAAGACGCGGCCACGGCGCAGTCCGGGTTAGTGGTGCCCCACAGTCGTGGGGCCCTTCTTGTAGCAGTAGGTGTCGAATTTTAGTATTGGAAGGTTCGCCCCCGCGGCCGCTCCCATAATAGGTGGGTAGCTTTCAAGGGGATAGCCGTGCTTCGCAGTCGTGGGGCAGCCTGTCAAATGGTAGTAGGGGGGGGGGGGTTGCCGAGTAGGTATTGCTATCTAGTCGCGGGGTTACACGTGACCGTAAAGGTAAAGGGATAAGCGAGGGGCAACGTTAGGGCTTCACAGTCGTGGGGCGGCCTTCCTGTTGAGGGAGGATGAGAGTGGGGTTGTTGAAAGGGCACAGTCGTGGGGCGTTGCTCGCCTGCCTCTCATTGTGAGAGGGGGGTGAGCAAGCTTCAAAGTCTGGGGGGAAGGGATGAATTGCCACTTCGTGGTGGGGGACAGGTGACAGCGAAGTGCAAAGGTAAGAGTTTGGCGATAATAAGGCTTCACAGTCGTGGGGCGGCCCTCCTGTTGAGGGAGGATGAGAGTAGGATAGTTAAGCGGGCTTCACAGTCGTGGAGCGGCCCCCCTCCAGAAGGAGGACGGTGGCGCATTCCGTATAACGGGCTTCACAGTCGTGGGCCGTGTCTCGCCTGGTAGGCATCCGTAGGTAGATTACATAGTATCCGAGTAATAGCGGTCGGGGTACGGCATAGTAGTAGTTCCCATTTGACACAGAGGGGAGTTGTAAGGTAGGCGCAGTAGTTGCCATGTTGTTCGTGCGCAAGCCATAATTGATACCAAAGCACAATGCGATGCGGTTGCGATGTGATGCTATGCGACCCGCATTCCAGTCTTCCAGCCCTTATGCCCCATGGCCTATGGCCGATGGGGCGGTCCTCCCAGAGGGCAGGCGCATGGCACACGCAGTCCCAGCTATGGGCTATGGGACACGCAGCCCTGATTAATTAAATGAGGCGCGCAGTCTCGATTATGGGACACACAGTCCTGGCAAATGGGACGCACAGTCCCTGTCATGGGACACGCAGTCCTGGCAAAGGGGACGCGCAGTCCCTGCTATGGGGCACACATTCCTGGCAATTGGGACGCGCAGTCTCGATTATGGGACACACGGTCCTGGCATATGGGACGCGCAGCCCCTGTTATGGGACACGCAGTCCTGGCAAATGGAACGCGCAGTCCCCGCTATGGGACACCCATTCCTGGCGAATGGGACGCGCAGTCTGGACTATGGGACACTTGGACGCGCAGCCCCTGTTATGGGACACGCATCCTTGGCAAATGGGACGCGCAGCCCCTGCTATGGGACACGCATTCCTGGCAAATGGGACGCGCAGTCTGGATTATGGGACACACAGTCCTGGCAAATGGAACGCACAGTCCCTGTTATGGGACACGCAGCCCTGGCAAATGGGACGCGCAGCCCCTGCTATGGGACACGCATTCCTGGCAAATGGGGCGCGCAGTCTCGATTATGGGACACACAGTCCTGGCAAATGGAACGCACAGTCCCTGTTATGGGACACGCAGCCCTGGCAAATGGGACGCGCAGTCCCTGCTATGGGGCACACATTCCTGGCAATTGGGACGCGCAGTCTCGATTATGGGACACGCAGTCTTGGCACATGGGACGCACAGTCCCTGTCATGGGACACGCAGTCCTGGCAAATGGGACGCGCAGTCCCTGCTATGGGGCACACATGCCTGGCAATTGGGACGCGCAGTCTGGAATATGGGACACACAGTCCTGGCAAATGGGACGCGCAGTCCCTGTCATGGGACACGCAGCCCTGGCAAATGGGACGCGCAGTCCCTGCTATGGGGCGCACATTCCTGGCAATTGGGACGCGCAG
Organism: Prorocentrum cordatum; assembly: GCA_963575745.1. Classification (NCBI taxonomy): domain Eukaryota; class Dinophyceae; order Prorocentrales; family Prorocentraceae; genus Prorocentrum; species Prorocentrum cordatum. The sequence goes on from CAUYUJ010016294.1 coordinate 459,577, forward strand.
TCTCGGTTATGGGACACACAGCCCTGGCAAATGGGACGCACAGTCCCTGTTATGGGACACGCAGTCCTGGCAAATGGAACGCGCAGTCCCCGCTATGGGACACCCATTCCTGGCGAATGGGACGCGCAGTCTCGATTATGGGACACACAGTCCTGGCAAATGAGACGCGCAGTCCCTGTTATTGGACACGCAGCCCTGGCAAATGGGACGCGCAGTCCCTGCTATGGGACACGCATTCCGGGGCAAATGGGACGCGCAGTCTCGATTATGGGACGCACAGTCCTGGCACATGGGACGCACAGTCCCTGTTATGGGACACGCAGTCCTGGCAAATGGGACGCGCAGCCTCTGCTATGGGACACACATTCCTGGCGAATCGGGCGCGCAGTCTCGACTATGGGACGCGCTGTCCTGGCAAATGGAACGCACAGTCCCTGTTATGGGACACGCAGTCCTGGCAAATGGGACGCGCAGTCCCTGCTATGGGGCACACATTCCTGGCAATTGGGGCGCGCAGTCTGGATTATGGGACACGCAGTCCTGGCAAATGGGACGCGCAGTCCCTGTTATGGGACACGCAGTCCTGGCAAATGGGACGCGCAGTCCCTGCTATGGGACACACATTCCTGGCAAATGGGACGCGCAGTCTCGATTATGGGACACACAGTCCTGGCAAATGGGACGCACAGTCCCTGTTATGGGACACGCAGTCCTGGCAAATGGGACGCGCAGTCCCTGCTATGGGACACATGCCTGGCAAATGGGACGCGCAGTCTCGATTATGGGACACACGGTCCTGGCAATTGGGACGCACAGCCCCTGTTATGGGACACGCAGTCCTGGCAAATGTGACGCGCAGTCCCTGCTATGGGACACACATTCCTGGCAAATGGGGCGCGCAGTCTCGATTCTGGGACACACAGTCCTGGCAACTGGGACGCACAGTCTCTGTTATGGGACACGCAGTCCTGGCAAATGGGGCGCACAGTCCTTGTTATGGGACACGCAGTCCTGGCAACTGGGACGCGCAGTCTCGATTATGGGACACACAGTCCTGGCAATTGGGACGCGCAGTCTCGATTATGGGACACGCAGCCCTGGCAAATGGGACGCACAGTCCCTGTTATGGGACACGCAGTCCTGGCAAATGGACGCGCAGTCCCTGCTGTGGGGACACGCATTCCTGGCAAATGGGACGCGCAGTCTGGATTATGGGACGCACAGTCCTGGCAAATGGGACGCGCAGTCCCTGTTATGGGACACGCAGTCCTGGCAAATGGGACGCGCAGCCCCTGCTATGGGACACACATTCCTGGCAAATGGGGCGCGCAGTCTCGATTCTGGGACACACAGTCCTGGCAAATGGGACGCGCAGTCCCTGTCATGGGACACGCAGTCCTGGGACGCGCAGCCCCTGCTATGGGACACATTCCTGGCAAATGGGACGCGCAGTCTCGATTCTGGGACACACAGTCCTGGCAAATGGGACGCACAGTCCCTGTTATGGGACACGCAGTCCTGGCAAATGGGACGCGCAGTCCCTGCTATGGGACACACATTCCTGGCAACTGGGGCGCGCAGTCTCGATTCTTGGACACACAGTCCTGGCAAATGGGACGCACAGTCTCTGTTATGGGACACGCAGTCCTGGCACATGGGACGCGCAGTCCCTGTTATGGGACACGCAGTCCTGGCAACTGGGACGCGCAGTCTCGATTATGGGACACACAGTCCTGGCAAATGGGACGCACAGCCCCTGTTATGGGACACGCAGTCCCCGCGCATTGGAGGATGCCCCATGTAAATCGGAGGTGAGGGGGAGAGATCGAAGTGGAACGGATAGGTGGCAGCGTCAGGCATGGGGGTGGGGGGCTTACCAGCCACCGTGCAAAGGGCCCGCGTGTAGGCCATGGGCGGTCATAGGCCGAGCAGTGGAGGGCATTGGCGCGAGTGTTGCACAGCATAGGCGTGGTAGTAGCCGCATCTTCACAAGTGTTGCATCCAGAACATGGCGTGCCACCATTGTTAGGGCACGAAGCGGTAAAACATTACCCGTACCTTAAACGACAGCCGTGACAATCCTCCTCCTCCTCCTCCTCCTCCTCCTCCTCCTCCTCCTCGTGCTGTCCCCTCCCTCCCGCCCTCCCGGAGCCTCAGGGAGCCCCAGCTTGTCTTGCGGTTTTGAAGATTGCAGCCAGACTTCGTCGGATGTGGTCGACACGTCGACGACGTCCGGCCGAACTCCTGGGCGCAAAGGGCGCAGAGGGGTGCCCGAAATCTGGGCGCAGGCCGGTCGAAGTGTTCACGATCGGGCCGCGGAGACCCACAAGAGGCTGCCCCACGGAGGCCCCCCCAGCCGCCCTGGCCCGCGGGGCGGCCTTCCACAGCGGCCTCGAGGGGCGGGCCTCGAGGCTCGCGAGGCCGAGGCTCGAGGAGCGCCGAGGCTCGACGGCCGAGGCGCGGAGCGCGGGGGGCCCCCGAAGGCCGAGGCCCGGTCGCAGCCCCCCCGCGCCGCGCGGAGCCCCCGCCAGGGCCTCACCGAGGCCAGCCTCCGCGAGGCGCCCGCGCCGGCCCCCCGCGCGCCCGCCCGGGGGGCCGCGGCCGCCCGCGCCGCCCGCCTCCGCGCCTCCGTCGGGCGCTCGCTGCCGCTCGCCTGCGGCGCCGGCGGCGCCGCCTCGGCGCCGGTCGGCGGCGGCGTCGTCGGCTGCGTCGTCGTGGTCGTTCTCTCCCTCCTGCTCCGGCTCCTCCCTCCGCCCTCGCTCTCCAGCTTCGTTCCTCGTCCTCCTCGTTCCTCCTCCTCGTTCCTCCTCCTCGTTCCTCCTCCTCGTTCCTCCTCCTCGTTCCTCCTCCTCCTCCTCCTCCTCCTCCACCTTTTGACCTCTGGGTCGCCACCGCCTGGGACGTCGCCGGACGGGCACCGAGCGGACGGGCGGCGGGGCGCCCGGGTTGGTGGCGCCCTGGAAGCCTTGTGAAGTTGGAGACCTTGGAGTTGAATACCAAAGCCACGATCTGCATCACTTCCCTTCGGTGGAGGTACGGTCGAGAATTTCGGGCTGTCATGTCGCTCCGCCGATTCTGGCCCACCATGCTTCGGCGCGACACGCGAAACGCGTCCTGACACCCGAACGGTATCGTTCCGAGCCGTTCGAAGCCTCTCCTTCCGCTGCGCGGAGCGACACTCCGTTCGCTTGCAAGGCACAGCGTGTCGCCAGGGCCGCCGCCACGACACGCTGAGTAAAAACTCCCGACCGTAACCGCCGATACTTCTGTTGGTGCCAAGCTCTGGGCCTCCAGTGTCTCCGCCAGTCCATGGCGACAGAGCAAGTGTGGCTCCCAGCTGGCACGCGGATTCAGGCTTCGCGCCGAGAGAGTCGGTGCTGCAAGCCTTCGGTCTGCTCGAGGCCGACCTGCAGCGTGTTTAAGCTGCTGGAGTTGTGGAAGTCGATTAATTATGAGGAAGCATGCTGCCAAGTGATTCCCAGATGTATAAAATAAGTTTCAAACATGATTGAAATATGGTTTTTGTGTTAAAAACATGTCTGACACGTTTTAGTTTACACATTTTAAATACAGTTTTAATTCAATGGTAGGATTGTTAGAGTTTCCATATGTCATGGCATCCACAATGCTGGATATAGAGAGAGAGAGAGAGAGACGAGTCCGTCCAGACGGGTCCGATGATGAATCCGAGCCCGAGCCCGACGGAGGTGATCTCTCCTTACCTTTGCCTGCGCCGAGCGCGATCCGCAACAGTCTCCAGGCCTCCATGCGAGGCGGGGGGCCTCGGAGGGGGGCCGGGGTCTGGCGCTGCCACCGCGCCCGGAGATGCGGATGCCGTCCCGGAGCCCCAGGGGCTGCTTCTTGGCCACGTACAGTCGGGGGCCCCCAAAGGGGGTGGTGACCACACTGTGCGGTGAGTCAGTGGGGATTCGGGGTCACCGCACGGTTTTGGGACTCGGGTCGTTCTCCCAGGACGTCTCCGGCGACTGGGCATCCGGGGTCCCAAGACCGTGCGGTGACGGACCGTGCGGTGAGGTCTCTTGGGGTTCCGAGGTCACCGCACGGTCTGTCACCCCACCGTTTCGGGACTCCAAAGACAGGGGCATCCATCGGGAGTGGCCGAGGGAGGGGTGATGACCACACGCCGGTCGTTGAAAGGCCTGTGTTTGTGGATCGATGTGCTTCTGTTGTGCGTTGTTCTTCTCCGGGAGGGCCTGCACCCAATCTCTACTTTATCAGCCTTCCTACTCCATGTGTTTCCCAACCATCCTCTGGTGCTGGGTGCTCAGTCTGAAGAGACAGCGCCCCGCGTCTCCTTCCACCTTCTCTTCCTCCTCCTCTCCTCCTTCCCCTCCTCCCTCCCCCCTCTCCTTGCCTCTGCATTCTTCGTCGCCATCGTCGTCGTCGTAATCGTCATCATCACCAGCATCCCCAGCATCATCATCATGATCATCATCATCATCATCATCATCATCATCACCATCATCATCATCATCATCCGTAGCCATTTTGGCTCAAGGTGGCGCGATCAGGGCAGATGTCTGGTCTCATGAGGCTGGCTCTAGCCGTCGCGTCCATTCTTGGGTCAGATTCCCAATCTTCCAAGCTTTCAGTGTGGCCCTTGGGGCCACAGCTCTTTCCATATTACATCACCGACACCCGGCCCCAGTCGCCCGATTGGGAGCCCAGCCGCGGCGGGCTCGACCAATGGCAGGACGAGGAGGTGGTGCTCGAGGAGCCGCGCGCGGCGGCGGCGGCAGAGCCAGTAGTGGCCGTGGACAGCGGGGCGGCCAAGCTCCAGGCGCGGGCGGCAGCGGTGCAGCGCCCAGGGTCTGGGATTGCCCTCAGTGCGGAGCCAAGAAGAATTGGGGCTCTAGGCATGTCTGCAGGAGTTGCGGCTACGACTGGTGGGAAAGCGGTTCTGGTACGAGTTCTTGGTGGAGTGGCATGTCACAACTGGACGCCAGAGAACGCCACGAGCTCAACCAGTTGCGGAGGAAGGTCAAAAAGTTGGAGACCAGCAGCCAAGCAGGACCAGGAGTCGATGGCGGTGGCGCTGGGGCGGCAGGCGTTGGGTCGCAGCCTGACGACAAGCCAGAACGTGTCCGCCGATTGGGCAAGCTACGAAGTGAGATCAAGAAGATCGAGGGCGTGGACGGCGCGGAGGCCATTCTCGAATCCAAACGGCAGGAGGCGCAGCAGTTGGAAAACGAGCTGGCAGCAACCAAGCCTACATCAGTCCAGCTCAGTGAGTTGGAGCGCAAGCAGAAGAACCAGGAGGCCACCACGGCGGCCTTGGCGAGCAGGATCTCGGCGGCGGACAAGCAGTTCGCCGAACTACAGGCCCACAAGCTCGAGCTGGAGGGCAAACATGCGCAGAGTCAGGCCGGCGAGAAGGAGCTCCAGGCGCTCATCGACAACCTCCTGGCACAACAGCTCCGCGAGCGTGAAGCACAGCAGCGGGAGGAAGGGCCGCGAGGGACGGCTGCCCCAGCGTCCCCAGGCGCCCAGCTCAGCGAGGGTGAGCGAGCCACCGCTTTCCTCGCCGCTCTTAATCAGTGCTCAGGTATGCTCGCCCCTGGCTTCGCTGAGCAATGGGACGGCCAAGTCGCAGAGTTGCGGCGTCTGGCACAGCGCGTCGCCGCAGCAGGTGCCGCGGCGGAGCGTGACGGGAGCGGCGACGAGCAGGAGATCGACGAGAAGGATGTCGACGTCATCTTGGACTCCCTGGAGGAAGAGGCCACCGAGGAGGGGGCAGCAGAGGCCGTGTCGGGCGAGGTGGGCAACGGCGAGGAGGCAGGCGACGCTGCAGGCAAGGCCGCCGCAGCCGCCGCCATGCGCAAGCTTCGCGCCCAGAAGCTCCTCCAAGGACTCCGCTCCGCGGGGATCCGCAGAAGGGGGAAGCGGGGGTAGCCGCCCTCACTTCACCATCGTGAGCCTCAACGGCAGTGGATGGGGCCCTTTCACCACCATCCTCGGCGAGCAGCAGGACCCACAACAGCAGGCGGTGGCGGAGGCGCACCTCGGCGACGCACTGTGCATCCAGGAGCACCACCTCAACGGCTACCGCGCCGTGGAGCAGGAGCAGTGGTGTCGTCAGGTTGGCTGGAGCGCCGTGCTGACCCCAGGGGTGAGCTCGGTCGGCGCAGGCCTCCAGCGCGCCGTCAGCAGCGGCACTGGCGTGGCCGTGCGCACCTCGCGTGGCATGTGCGGGCCAGGCGCGGGCGGCAGCAAGGACAGCTGCCACGCGGCCGAGGGCCGCGCGACCATCGTGCACATCAATGGCGTCGTGCCTGGAGGCTTCCTGCTGGGCTCGGTCTACCTGGACAACGACGACGTGGGCGAGCACAGCCAGGGCGTCTTGCAGCAGGTTGGAGCCGCGCTGAAGTGCACTGGCAAGCCCTGGGTCCTGGCGGGGGACTGGAACGTCGAGCCTGACAGGTTCCACCTCCGCGCGGGGCACTGGCTGCGCAAGCTGGGCGGCCACGTCGTCGACTCGGGCAAGGGCACCTGCCAGCACTCCCCCGTCAAGGAGCCATCTGAGCTCGATTGGTTCATCGTCAGTGCAGATATGCTGGACCTCGTCAGCGGGTGCGAGCGCCTCAATATGACGGAGCAGGGCTACGCCAACCCGTGCAGGCCCCACATCGGGGTCAAGCTCTACTTGGCTTGTCAGGGCGACCTTGGCCAGTCATTCCGCGTCAAGGGCCCCGCAGCCTTTCCCAAGGACAGGCCATATGGGCCTATGCCAGCCAAGGAGTGGAACCACGACGAGTTGCGGGACGCTATCGGAGTGGGGGGGGGACATGCAGGCCATGACGGAGGTCTACCGCGCCCTATGCGAGGGAGTGGAGAACGAGCTCGTCTGGATCTACCAGATCCCGCCCGATGACGCCAGTTTGCATCGTGGCCGCGGGGGCCCGCCGAGCTTCAGCTTCGGCACGCAGGCCAGGGCGCGCCCCATCAAGGGGCCCAAGGCCAGCTACAAGGGCAAGAAGCTCATGCATCTGAGCGACTATTTCACGCAGATCCATCAGCTCGTCGGCGGAGGCTCGGATGCCGTTTCTTCGGCAGGGCTCGTCCAGTGCCAACTGGACAACGACGAGCGGGCGGCGGAGCGGATGGAGGCCAGGGCAATCAAGCGCTACAAGCGGGTGCTCGGGCGCCGTGCCCGCGGGTGGGTCTCCAACCCCAGCAACCCCGACCACTACGCGGACGAGAACGAGTGGTTGGAAAATTGCGTGCCCTACATCTTTCGCATGCTAGGGCTGCCGACGCACATTGCGACGGGCCTGGCCCAGAACTTTGGGCGTCGCCTGCAGACGGCCAGGGAAGTATGCGAGTCTGCCTGGCGTCGCGGCGGCGCAGGCAGGCAGGAGCTGGTGCGCATTCTTCAGCAGCTCGGCCTTCTCGACCACGACTGCTGGGAGGAGGAGCTGCGCAGGGCGGTGGACAGCTACCACGAGTCCAGGCGCTGGCTGGAAGAGCGGGGCGACTACAGCAGGCCCCTCCCAGGCGCGCCCATCGTCCACGGCTTTACCGAGACGGAGAATGGCATAGGCGACGTCGCTCCCCTACCTCCAGTGCTTTGCAGGCTAGCCACCTGCCCAGTGGACGCGGGGGGGTGGAGCGCCATCGAGGTGGGTGAGGCAGGCGTCAGGCGCACACTGGCGCGACTGGCCAACGGCTGGCTGCCGCGCCTGCACGCCCCCGGCGCGCGGCAGGACAAGGCAGAGTGGATGGACCTCTGCACGCACTACGCCTACGAGCGCCTCAGGCAGTACGAGGGTGGCAATGGCGACGAGGGTGGGCAGGTCGGAGTCACAGAGGGCCAGTCTGACGGGGCGGGGTTGGGAGCCGCATCTGCGGACGGGGACAGCGCGATCCCACCCCAGCCCCAAGTTAACTCCTTTGCGAGCCTCGCAGCGGCAGCGGGGGCCAGCAGTGCGAGGGCCACTGGAGAAGGCATCAGCGATGCGTCGGCGTCGGGGGCGGGAAGGGGGGCCGCATCAGCGGGGAGTATCAGCGCGGTCCCACCCCCGCCCCCTCGCGCCAGCTCGGCTCGGCCGTTTGGCGAGCGAGCGGCAGCCCGCTGGGCTCGGGCAGTCGACATGTGCGAGGACAGTTGGCAGGCCTCCGAGGGCGTGCGCAACGAGTACGCGCGCAAGGTCCGCGAGTTGGAGGACAGCGACCCCGACGCCTGGGCCATCGCTGACGACGAGCACTACTGCTACCTGCAGGGCGTCAAGCAGTTCATGCGGTACCACGGCGGCAGGCGCGGGGGCAGCGACTGCAGCTCCGACGGCGACGTCAGCAGCAACGGCGACGGAGCAGCGCAAGCGAGCAGCAGGGCGCCCAAGCCCCCGTCCACGGTGGGCCTTCCCCTCGGAGCCCAGTGGGCAGCACGCGTGGCCCTGGCCGCCGAGTGCCCCAGCCTGCTCCCCTTGGCCGACTGGGCCGCTGAGGCCAGGGCCGAGGCGGAGGCCGATGGAGCAGCCTTCGCCGTCATTCGTGGCCAGGGCTTCAAGGAGTGGATCCGTCAATCCATGGCTGAAGGCGCAGGCGGGCTCCACGCCTATCGGCGCGGGCCCAGGGCATGGGCCCCTGACGGCGAGTACAGCGGGGCCCCAGCCCATGCCCCAGACCGAGTGAAGCTTGTGGCGAAGCAATGGTCAACAGAGGTCTGGCGGGTCAGGCGAGACCGCGGTAGGTTTCGGCCGCAGCTCCCGCGCTTTGGCGGCGAGGCCCTCCCCAGGCCCTCAGCCGATGAGCTGCGCGCGGCCGCCAGGACCTCCAGGCGCGGCACTGGCGTCGGCAGCGACCGCCTTAACCCGCGGAAGGCCGCGGACCTCAGCGACGAGCTTCTGGAGGCAGTCGTTGACTTCGGGATGAAGTGTGAGGAGATCGGCGGCTGGCCCGACGTCATTACGGACTCGCTCGTGGTCATGCTTCCGAAGCCCCAGGGCGGGTTTCGGCCCATTGGGCTGCTGGGCTGGCTCCCGCGCCTTTGGAGCCGAGTCCGTCAGCCCGTGGCGCGGCGCTGGGACTCGCAGATTGACCCTGGCGTCGCAGGCGCCTTCTGGGGGGGGGGCGCGGCCGTGCGGCCGAAGAGGCAGTCTGGTGGCAGGCCCTGCGCGCAGAAGCCGCACACGCACGTGGAGAAGGAGCAGCAGCTGCTTTCATCGACCTATGGAAGGCCTACGAGCTCGTGGACCTGGCCATCATCCAGGGCCGAGGCGTCCTGGCTGGCTACCCTCGGGGCCTGCTGGGTATGGCCCTCACCCTGCACGCGGGGGAGCGCCGCTTCATGCTTGACGGCAGCGTATCCGAGGCCTACCTGCTGGATGCGGGACTCATCGCGGGGTGCTCGCATGCAGGTCGGCTCCTCAAGTGCGGCCTGCTGGTGCTCGCGGACGAGCATGCGCGGCTGTGGCGGGCGCTCGAGCCCAGAGTCACCCTCGCCATCATGTTCGACGATTGCTGCGTCGGGTGCCACGGACCGATGGCACAGGTCGCAGCTTATGTGGCCCAGGCGACGAAGGCGGTCATCTCACAGCTGGAGGCCCTAGGATGCAAGGTCTCAGCAGCAAAGAGCGAGCTGCTGGCCAGCTCGCCAGAGCTGGCATCACTGGTCGCCAAGCTAATGGGAGGCATCGCCTTTCCCATCGCCGACTCGGTCAAGAACCTGGGGGTCGACTACTGCCTCGACGGCCAAGCGTTCGTGGTCCTCGAGAAGCGGCATACGAAGGCGGCATCCCAGTTGCAGAGGTTGCACGCCATCCGCTCGCAGGAGACCCCAGCAGCAGCTCGAGTGGCGAACACTGGTCTGCGGCCTGCTACTCGCTATGGGCTGAGTGTGGTGGGTTGGCCGACGTCGCAGCTCAACAAGTGGAGGAGCCAGGTCAACGCCGTCCACCATGGGCACGGCCCAGGCAAGAGCCTCAGCCTCAGTTTCCTCCTCAGCAAGCGTCTGCACTGCGACCCGCTGTACGACCACGTGGCGCTGCCCATTATCGCATGGGCCAAGGCGGTGCAGTTCAACTCGGACAGCAGGGACCTGAGGGCCCTGGGCAGCGCTTTCGCAGGGGCTAGGACGCTGCTGGCCAGAGGCGGGCCTGAGGCGTTGGCTGGACGCGGGCCAGCTGCTGCGTGCGTGTTAGCCTGCCACCGCCTGGGCTGGACCGCCACACTGCCAGGGCTGCTCACCAACGACAAGCAGCAGCCGCTGGACCTACGGACCCTGGGGGCCTCCACGCTCGCCAAGCACATCGCCGATGGCCACGAGAGGGCGCTGTGGCGGGCAGCGAGCAAGCACCCAGGACTGGAGCACCTGCGCGATGGAGGCGCCCTGTCCAGTATCAGGCGCACATTGGCACGCAAGCGCATGAGCAAGCAGAAGGCCAAGCAGATGAGCTCGGCCAAGAACGCGCTGGTCGGATGTCTCTGGCCCGTGGCGCGGCGGTTCTTTGAGGAACGCCCATTGGCCTCCTCTCCTTGGTGCCCCAGGGGATGCCCTGCGCACGGCACAGTGCGGCACCTGGCGTGGCAGTGCCCAGCCACCGAGGTCAGCCGCGGCGAGTGGATCTCCAACGAGGAGGCGGGCGAGCGGTGCCCCCCTGGCGACATCCCCTTTCGCACCATCGTCGGCATGGCCAGCATCGAGGGAGACGAGGACCCGCTCTGGTCCCGCGCTCTTGCACCCGAGCACCGAAGGACCCTGCCACCGCCCACCGACGTCAGGGAGGCGCGGAAGGAGGGTCATGCCGACTTGGTGGGGCAGCCGCTCTCGGGCGACCTCTTCACGGACGGGAGCGTTCTGGACCCCAGCCTCGTTTCGGCGCGCGGCGGCTGGGCGGTCGTCGTCATGGGACCCGAAAGCGAGGCAGTCAGCCTCTTCGGCCCGCTCCCCTGGCCGTATCCCCAAGAATCAGGGGCAGCGGAGCTGGTGGCGGCCATCGAGGGCGTCCAGAGCTGCCTACCACCTGTGCGGATCTTCACTGACTGCAAGCTGCTCGTGGACGGCTTCGCGGCGGGCAGGGCGTGGTGCTTTCAGTGGCAGCGGCCTTACCGCGAGCTTTGGGTGCGGTTCTGGGCGGCCCTCGACGACGTAGGGGTCGGCAGCGTCACCATCCACAAGGTGAAGGCTCACGCCACGCTGGCGGACGCGCAGGCGGAGCGCGTCACGGCATGGCAGCGGCGGGGCAATCACAGCGCCGATGCCCGCGCCGTGCAGGGCGCGCAGATGCATCCCAGCGACGACGACGTACGACATAGGAGCCGCAGGCAGGATCGCCTTGTCAAGAAGGTCTTCTGCTGGCTGGGTTCGGCGATGCAGGAAGGCGACGCCGAGCTCACGGCAGCGGACGGGCACGAGGGAGCAGGCCTGGGAGCAGTTCGGTGCGATTGGCGCGGCTGCAAGATGCGATGGCGAGCTCACTGCAGTTTCCCCGACTGCCCGCAGCGCACGTGCGGGCGGCACGGGACGTGGCTGGACGTCGACGGCGACACGGTCTGGGCCTGCCAGCGGTGCGCGGGCAGGGGCGACGCGCTCGCGGGCTCCTGGGCCTTAGGGGCCGAGAGCAGTGGCGGATCGGTCGCTGCAGCCGCGGCGCTCATCGCGGCGGGCGCGGCGCTGCTGTCTCACAGTCAGGCCAGCGAGGCACCAGCACAGGTGGAAGGAGACGAGGCGAGTGCAGGGCGAGTTGGCAGCGGCGCGCCTGGCGGCGGCCAGCGGGGTAGCCCACCGACGTCGGGGGGCCCTTCCGGGGCCGGTGGCGGGACCCCGCCGCTGCCGCCGCCGCAGCTCCCGCCTTGGGGGGGATTGGACGCCCACGGCTCCCACGACCTGTGGCGGGCTGGTAGCCACCTCTTCTGCGTGAAGTGCGGCTACTGGACGCAGAGCCGCAGGATGGCGGGCTTGGCAGCGGAGTGCACGAAGGCCCCCAAGAACGATAGGCAGAAGGCGGTGCTCAGCAGGCTGAAGCGCGGCCTGCAGCCCGCTGGGGCGGGCGGCATCGGCGACCCTGAGCCGCTGCGGCGCATGCGCAGGCGCGTCGATGGTGGCTAGGCTCTCTCTTGCCACGCTTGCCGCCTCGCTCTGTCTGCCCAGTCGGAGGCTGGACCGTGGTGGTAGGCTCGCACACCGCCATGGTTGCCTCCGATCGAGCCAGCACGCTGACCAGCTCGGTCGCAGGCGGGTCCAAGGATCACGAGTGCCTGCGCTGAGCCGCTGCCTCTGGGGGGGGAGGGACCCCGTGGCGTAGGCTGTACCCCGTGGGGCTCGGCACACGCCAGGGTTCACTCCCTCCCGCCCTCTTGGGCAACGTATGTCGCTTGGCGCCTTCGGCGCCTCCGTTTAATGTAGCTGCTGGCGCGCCTTGGGCGCGACAGCCCGCGCAGCTTGCTGCGCTCCAGCCCGCTCTGTGCTCTGTGCGCGCCAGGCGGAGGCCGAACCGTGGTGGTAGGCTATGGCCGACCGTCAGGATCGCCTCCGAAGGTCACCTCAGAGCAAGTCGTCCCCGTCTGTGGCCTGGTGCCCAGGGGACTGTTGCTCTGATGTGGCGCGCTGAGCTGTCTGCGAGCTGAGTCGCCGTGAGGGCTCAGATGCTTTGCTGACCGCCTGCCTTTGGCTGGGGCGGTCGGCGGCCTCAAGGCTTTCAGGCGAGTCTGCGAGTGTGCCTTGGGCACGGGTCAGGCCTTGCGTCCGCAGCGCCAGAGGGAAAGGCCATGGCCTCGGGAGGCTGTATCGAGCGGGGAGCTCCAGACCTTCTTGGATGCGTGGATCATCATCATCATCATCATCATCATAATCGTTATTACCATTTTCATGATCATCGTCATCATGATCAGCAGCATCATCTTCATCACCAGCATTATCATCGTCATCGTCATTGTCATGATCATCGCCATCACCATCACCATCGTCATGATCATCCTCAACATCATCATCATCATCAGCAGCAGCATCATCATCATCGCCATCACCATCACCATCACCATCACTATGGTGAGGATTTCGGCACACCCTCACACGCTTCGTGGCCCCATAAGGAGCTCCGCCGAATGTCATGCGTCGGCGCCACCCATTTCGTCACACCCCTCGCACGCTTCGTGGCCACATAGGGAATTGCAGCGAAAGCTTCAGCGGCGCAGACCGCATGCGTCCGCACTACCCATGTCAGCATCCCTCGCATGCTTCGTGGCCCCATATGGAGCTCCACCGCAGGTTTCAACGGCGCAGCCCGCATGCGTCCGCACCACCCATTCCGGCACACCACACACACGATTCGTGGTACCATAGGGAGTTCCACCGAAAGTTTCAGCGGCGTAGCCCGCATGCGTCCGCGCCACCCATTGCGGCACCCATGGAGGGGTCCACCGAAGGTCCCCGTGGCGAAGCCCGCATGCGTCCGCCCCACCCATCGCGGCACGCCCCTCTCAGAAGGTTCCCGTGGCCTAGCCCGCATGCGTCCGCGCCACCCATTTCGGCACACCCCTCACACGTTTCGTGGCCCCACAAGGAGCGCCAACGAAGGCGATACTCACAGTTGCGGCATTCACATTTGCATACGATTGTGTCCTTCGCCAGGCTGATTACCTACTTCTTCGCCCGACGTGTAGGGAGTGGGAGATGGATATCACGGCCAGGGCCATGCTACCTCCCCACATGTCATGGCGCCCTTCTTATTTCAAGACGTCCCGGCCCCCCCCCCCCCCGGATGGGCCGCTCACGTGCCTCGGGCCATGGTTTGTGTACCCCCCTTTGCGACCGTCGCCCGCCTGGATGCCCCCGAGACGACCCCCACTCGCCCAGTGATCGCCCACGGTCGGACAGAGGTATCAGATCGAGGTCGGCCCGTGGAGGGTGCGCCAATGTTCTTCATATTTGCTTGAAGTTCTTGTGCATCTTGGGGGATGCTCTTCTGTCCTGGGTCCGAAGGCCTCATGCTCTTGGGGGATGCTCTTCTGTCCTGGGTCCGATTGTAGTGGGGGCCCGATGGCTGGGGTCCGAGCAGATGGGGTTGGATGATCGTGCCGCATCGCCGATGCATTGGCGAGGCGTCGATCCCGATTTTCTCCACGCGGACGTCGCCGATAGATCGCAGAGCTCGCCGATGCATCGGCGGCGATGCGGCCCGATCCTCCGACCCTGTCGGCCCGAAACCCGCTCGACAGTCCTCCAAGGAGGGGGGGTGAGGACTGGGCGGGAGTGGATATCATGGCCGGGGCCATGACATCTCCCACATTGCATGTCTCATTTGAGCACCCTCCCTGGCCGACCCTCGTCCGCACACGTGCCTGGGGCCATGATGCACCCCCCCCTCTAAGCCGGAGTAGTCAGAGTAGCACAGATTGGGGGGCTGAAGTAGGAGCCATAGTATCTGCAGTCGTTTTCAGCAGAAGTGCGATCGTTTGCTGTCTGGACCCACTGGTTGCGCGTGGATGCAATCGTCTATTCTTTCCAACGCAGTGGTGAACGCCCCTTGGAATAGCTCATGCCCTCCAGCAATACTTCGCGCAATAGTTCGGGCAGACGCGGTGTGGCACCTCCCACCGTCCCCCAGTGGCGTTGCCCCCATCGCTCCAGTCGACCCCCCCCTCTTCCTGGCCCCCCTCTTCGGCGCACCCGAGGGACCGACAAAGTCGGCGCGGGCTGGGCAGAATCTGTCCCGAGGCATGGAGCTCTCGAAGCGCTGGCAACTCGCACTCCTCCTCCTCCTCCTCCTCCTCCTCCTCCTCCTCCTCCTCCTCCTCCTCCTCCTCCTCCTCCCCCTCCTCCTCCCCTCCCTCCTCCTCCCTCCTCCTCCTCCTTCTTCTCCTCCTCCTCCTCCTCCTTCTCCTTCTCCTCCTCCTCCTCCTCCTCCTCCTCCTCCTCCTTCCCTCCTCCTCTCCTCCTCCTCCTCCTCCTCCTCCTCCTCCCCTCCCCCTCCTCCTCCCTCCTCTTCCTTCTCCTCCTCCCTCCTCCTCCTCCTCCTCCTCCTCCTCCTCCTCTCGCTCCTCCTCCTCCTCCGCCTCCTCCCTCCTCCTCCTCCTCCTCCTCCTCCTCCTCCTCCTCCTCCTCCTCCTCCCCCTCTTCCTCCTTCCCTCCTCCTTCTCCTCCCCTCCCCCCTTCCTCCCTCCTCCCCCCCCTCCCCCCCTGCCGACCCCTGGACGAAGTGAGGACCCCATGGGAAGTGCTAGGCGAGTCACTGTCTTCAATGTCGCACCCACATAATTATGCATCCATCTTGGGCTAATCTAACTATGATCCCGAGTCGAGGGTTCACAGCCCCCCCGCAGGTAGGTTGGGCCCAAGGGTTTCACAGGGCCCCCCCCCAGATGGGATGGGGGGGATGACGAAGACGACGCCGACGCCGACGCCAACGCCGACGCCGATGCCGCCGCCGCCGACGACGACACAGAGCACGATACCGACGCCGACGCCGATGCCGACGACGCCGACGCCGACGGACGACGCCGACGACGACAACGACGACGAGCCACCCCAGACCCCTAGCTGGAGGGAGGGGGGGCGCAATGGCACCACCCACCACGCACAGCCCACAGGGCTACGACCACAGAAGGGGGGTTCAGCGATCCCATTCGCAAGGCCTTCGCGAGGCTCACGGGCGCACCCGTCCAGTGGCGGGGGGGGAGGGGCTCGATCCCATATGCATTGAGGTGGGGCGGGATGGGGGGGGAGGGAGGGGAAACCCTGGATCATACTTGGTTGTAATATTTATATGTATAAAACACTTGGCAAGGCGGCAGCCACTCATTCAGCGCGACTCTTCAATGCCAGGAGGCGGACGTCGGCGGGTTCAGACACCGATGCAACGCTCCGCGTACAGTGGGGGGCCCATGCCAAGAAGCACCCTGCTTGCCTCCGGGGTGCCCCGAGTTTCTTGGGGTCTTGATGGTTTCGCCATGGGAAGCGTGACGTGCCCACGCCAAAAATCCAAGGACGTCCTGGGGTGTCAGGGTTGGGTTTCTTGTGGACGGTTTTTCTTGTGGACTGGCCTCCACTGTAGTTTCAAGTCGGGCCTGTCCCTCTACAGGGGGAATATTCAAAAATCGTCTGGGGATTACTTTTGAGTAATTTCTGACCATTTGGGAATATGTTTTGAGTATTTTTAATTTTTCGTCGAAGATCCCCCTGTAGGGGGACACGACCGACCTAACTGCAGTCGCTTCCCTGAGCTGCGACAGGCCCCGGGTGTGCGCTCATGCGATGAGTTGTGGAGCCGGAGCCGGCACGGCCAGCTTCAACCTGCACCCGCGCGATGGAGACGTCGTCTTCGATCTGTGGCACGGGCACGGAGAACTGCCCGCGCACCCCACAGGGTCCTCTGCGATCTGGTCGATCCGATTCGACATCGGCTCAGGCCGACTCGATCCGAGTCTTAAGTCGGGCCTGTCCCTCTACAGGGGGAACGTTCAAAAAGATTCAACAAATAGTCTGTGGACTTTTTTCCTATTTTTTTTAAACATTTTTATTTGTTTCGTCCAAAATCCCCCTGTAGGGGGGCAGGCCCGACCTAGTCCGAGTCGTCTCCGGAGGACCGGCCCGAGGCTCGCCGGGCGCCGTTGTGCACCTTGGTGTTTGCCGCTCCGATCCGACCTCGGCGCCGTGCCGACGCGGCCCAATCCGACGCACATCCTGGTGCGAGCTGAGTTCTCCAGATTTCGTAATAAAAGGGAGGGGGTCTGGACCCTCCAAGACAAGCCATTTCAGACCTCCCCCGTGGGAGAACCCTCCAAAACATCGTCCCCAGACCCCCCAGGCCCTCCAAGATAGCCTGGAAGAGACCCCCCCCCGAAATGAGACCCCCCTCCCTTTATTACGAAATCTGGAGTTCCTAATTCGATGCTGACCGATCGTCGGGCGGGGCCAGGACGAGGAGAAGTCCGTTGCAGAGCGTTCCGGAGCGCTCCGAGAAGGCCGCGGCGCCCCAATCTCAGAGATTCTCGATGTATCCTCGCCCAGCTGTATCCTCGTTCTGGTTTAGTCTTAGATCTGTGGGAGACGGCCAATGGAGAGGAGGAAATTTGTCAAACAGTTCTCAGATGTCTAAAACAAGTTTTACACATGCTAAAACTAAGTGTGCAACAAATATGTTTGAAACATGTGCTATACATTTTCCAAACATAGGGTGATGTGAAATCCAATGATCGGGCTGTTAGAGTGTCCACAATCTCAGATCGTGCCCCGGCTGACCCTCGGGCTCACGTCGGAGGTGCCTGGCCTCACCCCGGCGCCGTGCGGAGCCAGCTGAGGGAGGGAGCCGACGAAGTGGTCACGGTCTTCGGAAGGTGTCGCGGCGAGGATTTCGGAAGTTTTCGTCCTTTCTCGGAGGTGGCATTCAGTCTTGGACTTGCGCTCCAGCAGATGGGCCTAGCGCCTTAAGTCGGGCATGCCCCTCTACAGGAGGAATGTGGAAAATGATCTTGCTTCGAGCGATCCCCACCGAAACCTTCGACGTTTGGTCCCAAAGGTGCGCGCGCCTACTGGAAGGGTGATCGCAGTGCCCGGCGGCGTCGGACAGCGTGGCGGCCGGGCCAGGTCTCAAGTTGGTGGTATTATGATTTGCTATGCTAGTATGTGTCGATATGCTATACTGTCGTGTTATGAGATGTTCTGCGATGATATGCAATGTTATGTGATGCTATGTTTCCTTTGTTATGCAATGCTAGATTGTGGTATGCCGCATCCGCTATACCATGCTATGGTCTGACATGTAATGTGATGGTATATCATGCTCTTTTGTTATCATGGTAGTTCAACGTTATGATCTGTCATGTTATGGCATGCTCGTGTTATGTTATGGTACATTATGGTGTGGCATGGCGCGTTCGCCGCTCTGCCCTGCTTTCGTATTATGATATGTTGTGTGACGCTGTGGCATGCTATGACATGGTCTGCCCATGTTCCTTTTGTTATGTTCGAGTCTGCAATTTTATGTTGTGTTATGCCGTTTTCTGTTACGTCATGTTCTGAATTGGCATGCTATGTGATATGTTGATGTCCTCTATTTGGTCATGATTTTGACATCTTATGTTCTGCCATGTTCTTTCATGCTCTTGCTCTGTTCTGTCATGCTCTGTTGTGCCATATTGTGTTATATCGTGTTTGTCGAGGGCGCGAGGCGGGGGACTCGGGACAACTTGGGCTCTGGCGGCCGCGGTATGCAAGGTGTGTTTTGTCGTATTTTTCGGGGGCGCGACCCGGGATAACCGGGACTCGCCGAGCGCGTTCCACTTTTCGCAAAGTGCCTACTTGCAAACGCCAGAAAATTAGCCTGGCGAAGGACCCAACCATATGCAGTTGTGAATTCCGCAATTGTGAATACCATCTTTGCCCGCGCTCCCTATGTGACCACAGCTTTCCGCCGGAACCCGACATGCTCAGGAACACGTTCGTGGCCGTCTCTGCGGGCGCCGACGACGACACGGACGGCGTCCCTCTGACCGAGGAACAAAAGCAGAAAAGGGCTTTGAGAGCTATGAGGGAGGAGGAGGCGGCGTTGCACGTCGACACGGCGGAGTACGACGCCCAGGTGCGGTTGTTGAAACAACACATCTATGGGGCCACGATCCTCGTGAGGGGTGCGCCGCAATTCTCCGGGGCCGCCATGCGAACCTTGCCACTGGCGCCTTCGCTGGAGCTCCCTATGGGGCCACGATCCTCGCGAGGGGTGTGCCGAAATGCCCCGGGGCCGCCATGCGAACTTAGCTCCTATGGGGCCACGATCCTCGTGAGGGGTGTGCCGAAATGGCCCGAGGCCGCCACGCGAACCCTGCAACTGGGGCCTGTGGCGGAGCTCCTCATGGGGCCACGATCCTCGTGAGGGGTGTGCCGAAATGGCCAGAAACCGCCGTGCGAACCCTGCCGCTGGCGCCGTCGGTGGAGCTTCCTACGGGGCCACGATCCTCGTGAGCCGAAGTGGCCCGAGGCCGCCGTGCAACCACTGGCGCCATCGGCGGAGCTCCCTACGGGGCCACGATCTTTGTGACGGGTGTGCCGACATGCCCCGAGGCCGCCATGCGAACGCTGCCGCTGGGGGTCTTCAGCGGAGCTCCCTATAGGGCCACGATCCTCGTGAGAGGTGTGCCGAAATGGCCCGAGGCCGCCACGCGAACGCTGCCACTGGGGCCTTCGGTGGAGCTCCCGACGGGGCCGCGATCCTCGTGAGGGGTGTGCCGAAATGGCCCGAGGCCGCCGTGCGAACCCTGCCGCTGCGATCCTCGTGATGGGGTGTGCCGACATGGCCCGAGGCCGCCATGCGGACGCTGCCACTGGCGCTTCGGTGGTGGTCCCTATCGGGCCACGATCCTCGTGAGGGGTGTGCCGAAATGGCCCGAGGCCGCCATGCGAACGCTGCCACTGGGGCCTTCGGTGGAGCTCCCTATGGGGCCACGATCCTCGTGATAGGGGTGTGCCGAAATGGCTCGAGGCCGCCATGCGAACGCTGCCACTGGGGCCTTCGGTGGCGCGTCCTATGGGGCCACGATCCTCGTGAGGGGTGTACCGAAATGGCCCGAGGCCGCCATGCGAACGCTGCCACTGGGGGCCTTCGGTGGAGCGTCCCATGGGGCCACGTTCCTCGTGAGGGGTGTGCCGAAATGGCCCGAGGCCGCCATGTGAACGCTGCCACTGGGGCCTTCGGTGGAACTCCCCATGGGGCCACGCTCCTCGTGAGGGGTGTGCCGAAATGGCCCGAGGCCGCCATGCGAACGCTGCCACTGGGGCCTTCGGTGGAGCGTCCCATGGGGCCACGATCCTCGCGAGGGGTGTGCCGAAATTTCCCGAGGCCGCCATGCGAACGCTGCCACTGGGGCCTTCGGTGGAGCTCACTATGGGGCCACGAAGCGCTGCACTGGGTGGGTGAAACGCAGGGAGGAGGGGGGAGGAGGGAGAGGAGGAGAGGACAGGAGGAGGAGGAGGAGCAGGAGGAGGAGGAGGAGGAGGAGGAGGAGAAGGAACGCGGGGCGACGTCTTTTCAAAACGAGGACCCAACACCACAGGATGGTTAGGCAAAAACACGTGTCTGATTCGATGTAGTTCTTAGTAGACCACCACCCAGTGGATCCAGGCCATTTGCGAGTAGTCACTTTGCGGGTAGTGGAACGCGCTCGCCTAGGGACACTCGGGACAATTTGGGGTCGGGCGGCCGCGGTATGCAGGGTGGGAGTGGCCGGGAGGGCTGCTCTTTCAATCTAGCGACCCCAACCTGTCCGGTGGGGAAACAGTCGAAAAAATGTCCGGGAAGGGGATGATTTTTCAAATTTTTTTATTGTTGCCCTCAAATCCGCCTGTCGGAGGACATGCCCGATCGAAGCCTGGCCGAGAGCGTTCTGGGGAGGCCGGGGTCGTGCCGAAGGGCCGCCCGAGGCCCAGGAAGCAGGGCCCGCAGACCGACTGCCTCGCCCCGTCGGGACGTGCCGGCGGACTGCTTTGTGTTCGTGTTGTCGGCCTTTGGGGGGACTAGCTGGGCGCCGTGGCAGTCCCGAAATGACTCCAGACGTGCGAGGCGGGAATGTATCCATATCCACCGCCTGGAGGTTAAGTTTTCGGAGCTTCGGCAGGCGGTGGATATGGACATACTCGGGCACCCGGGGGCCGAAATATATCCATATCCACCGGCCACTGGGGCACCAGAACGTCGATTACCAGGCGGTGGATATGGATAAATCCCCGCCTCGCAAGACGAGCAGCCGGGATGGGGGGTGATTGCTCCTGGATCCCGCTGGGGGCCTTTTTTTTGCGAGCCGGTCGGTCTCGAGGGGAATGACATAAGCATAAAAGTTCGGACCTCCGAGATTTAAGTTCCCCTAGTTTTCTGTGGGCCTCACACACGTCCGAGGGAGGAGGATGCCAAGACGTTGCGTTTCCCTTTGGGGTGGAAGGTCCTCAGGTGGCTAGGCTTCGAGAAGCAGCCACCAAGAGATGGGTCGTCTGAGGTAGGAGGAGGAGGAGAAGGAGGAGGGGGTCAGTCTTAAAGGACAGCATGTAATTAGCAGTGCCAGCCTTAAAGGTCAGCGCGTTGGCCTTCAGAATGTACTGGGCTACTTTTCGGCTTCGCACTGATAGGTGGTGGGACAATGTGGCTGGAGGGATTCAAGTTGCCTAGCGAAAAACCCAACCATATGCAGTTGTCAGTACCGCAGCTGCGGGTTTCATCTTCAGTGGAACTCCCCATGGGACCACGGAGCGTGTGAGGGGTGTGCCGAGATGGGTGCCACTGGGACATTCGGTGAAGCTCCCTATGGGGACATGAAACACGCGCGGGGCGTGCCGACATGGGTGGCGGAAACGCATGTGAGGGCTGCCACTGGGGCATCCAGTGGAGCTCCCTATGGGTCCCCGAAACATGATGCTGCTGCGGGGGGGGGCCGGGATGGGTGGCGGAGACGCATGTAAGCGCCGCTACTGGGGCCTTCGGTGGAGCTCCCGAAGCGCGTGAGGGGTGTACTGGGATGTGTGGCGGGGACGCATGTGAGCGCCGCCACTGGGGCCTTCGGTGGCTCCCCATGGGGCCACGAAACCTGTGAGGGGTGTGCCGAGTTGGGTGCGGGTGGTGACGCATGCGGGCGGCAGCACTGGGGCCTTCGGTGGAGCTCCCTATGGGGCCACGAAACCTGTTGTTGTGAGGGGCGTGCCGGGATGGGTGGCGGGGACGCATGTGAGCGCGGCCGTTGGGGCCTTCGGTGGAGCTCCCGATGGGGCCACGAAACGTGTGAGGGGTGTGCCGAACTGGGTGGGTGTGGGTGACGCATGTGAGCGCCGCCACTGGGGCCTCCGGTGGATGATGGGGCCACGAAACCTGTGAGAGATGTGCCGAAATTGGTGTGCGGGACGCATGCGCATGTGAGCGCCGCCACTGGGGCCTTCGGTGGAGCTCCCTATGGGGCCACGAAACGTGTGAGGGGTGTGCCGAATTGGGTGTGCGGGACGCATGCGGGCGGCAGCACTGGGGCCTTCGGTGGAGCTCCCTATGGGGCCACGAAACGTGTGAGGGGTGTGCCGAATTGGGTGTGCGTGACGCATGCGGGCGGCAGCACTGGGCCTTCGGCGGAGCTCCCTATGGGGCCACGAACGTGTGAGGGGTGTGCCGAAATGGGTGTGCGGGACGCATGCGGGCGGCAGCACTGGGGCCTTCGGTGGAGCTCCCTATGGGGCCACGAAACGTGTGAGGGGTGTGCCGAATTGGGTGTGCGTGACGCATGCGGGCGGCAGCACTGGGGCCTTCGGTGGAGCTCCCTATGGGGCCACGAAACGTGTGAGGGGTGTGCCGAATGGGTGTGGTGACGCATGCGGGCGGGCACTGGGGCCTTCGGTGGAGCTCCCTATGGGGCCACGAAACGTGTGAGGGGTGTGCCGAATGGGTGTGCGTGACGCAGCAGCACTGGGGCCTTCGGTGGAGCTCCCTATGGGGCCACGGAACGTGTGAGGGGTGTGCCGAATTGGGTGTGCGTGACGCATGCGGCCGGCAGCACTGGGGCCTTCGGTGGACCGATTGGGTGTGCGTGACGCATGCGGGCGGCAGCACTGGGGCCTTCGGTGGAGCTCCCTATGGGGCCACGAAACGTGTGAGGGGTGTGCCGAATTGGGTGTGCGTGACGCATGCGGGCGGCAGCACTGGGGCCTTCGGTGGAGCTCCCTATGGGGCCACGAAACGTGTGAGGGGTGTGCCGAATTGGGTGTGCGGGACGCATGCGGGCGGCAGCACTGGGGCCTTCGGTGGAGCTCCCTATGGGGCCACGAAACGTGTGAGGGGTGTGCCGAATTGGGTGTGCGTGACGCATGCGGGCGGCAGCACTGGGGCCTTCGGCGGAGCTCCCTATGGGGCCACGAAACGTGTGAGGGGTGTGCCGAATTGGGTGTGCGTGACGCATGCGGGCGGCAGCTTTGTGGCTTTCGGCGGAGCTCCCTATGTGGCCACGAAACGTGTCAGGGGTGTGCCGGATTGGGTGTGCGTGACGCATGCGGGCGGCAGCATTGGGGCCTTCGGTGGAGCTCCCTATGGGGCCACGAATCGTGTGAGGGGTGTGCCGAATTGGGTGTGCGTGACGCATGCGGGCGGCAGCTTTGGGGGTTTCGGTGGAACTCTCTGTGGGGCCACGAAACATGTGAGGGGTGTGCATGCGGGCGGCAGCACTGGGGCCTTCGTTGGAGCTCCCTATGGGGCCACGAAGCGTGTGAGGGGTGTGCCGAATTGGGTGTGCGTGACGCATGCGGGCGGCAGCACTGGCCTTCGGCGGAGCTCCCTATGGGGCCACGAAACGTGTGCGGGGTGTGCCGAATTGGGTGTGCGTGACGCATGCGGGCGGCAGCACTGGGGCCTTCGGTGGAGCCCCCTTATGGGGCCACGGAACGTGTGAGAGGTGTGCCGAATTGGGTGTGCGTGACGCATGTGGGCGGCAGCACTGGGGCTTTCGGCGGAGCTCCCTATGTGGCCACGGAACGTGTGAAGGGGTGTGCCGAAATGGGTGTGCGTGACGCATGCGGGCGGCAGCACTGGGGCCTTCGGCGGAGCTCCCTATGGGGCCACGAAGCGCTGTACTGGGTGTGCGGGACGCATGCGCACGGTGGAGAGGAGGAGGGGGCAGAGGAGGAGGGGAGAACGCGGGGACCGTGTCTACAAAACGAGGACCCAACACCACAGGATGGTTGGGAAAAAGAGTTGGGTTGGGCAGCACTCGGCGTATGACGTTTTGCTTCGCCACTGTGCCTCACAGTGGCTGCACTCTTCGCTCGCATGTCCAGCTGCTACGTCTCACGCTACCATGCCCTCCTGCGGTCCAAGGCCAGGCAGCGCCCGCCCGTTAGCGTGGTACCAGAGGGGGACGGGGGGGTGGCTGGAGTCTGATGATCGGGGGGGATGGCTTGGGATGTTTAAACACTCACAGTCGCATGTCAGGCCCCCATGGTCAACAGGGCGTGGCCCCACCGCTTCGGACTGCCAGCGTACGAGGGGCACGCCTTCAGCGACAGTTTGACACTTCACATCCTCGAACTCAGATGCGCCACTTTGCTCTCTTTTGCGTCGTCTGTCTCTGCTTTCCCACAATGCACGCGTATTTTGACCCCTTCTCGTTCGGCCTCCTTCGTAGTACGTGATTATTCAGGTACTGGCTTGATGTCCTTCCCCACTCCACTGCGCGGCCTGGCGGGCGCATGCTCTGTGGACCCACGGCCTCTGTGCCCTTTTCGCTGCTCTTGGCCGCTCCCTCTTTCTGCTGCGCCCGCCAGGCCTGATACGTTGGTGCTTTGCCCAAGTCGGCGCAAGCTTATCTGCACCACACCCATAACGGAACGATCTCCGATCCATGTCCGTGCAGCGTAAACATTGGGGGTGATAGAAGGGGGGGGGAACAGGGGCAGGAAGAGGGAGGACGGGGCAGACGCAGGAAGAGAAGGAAGGGGGGAGGTGGACGAGGAGGAGGAGGGGGAGGGGCTGCTCATCGTCTTTAGATACCTCTGCTGCACGTGAAGCTCTTCGCCTTTTTTATCACCCTCTCTGGCCAGGTGGGCGCGTGCTCTATGCCTGAAGCTTGCCGTTGCACTCTTCCTTTTCCAGCCCAATCTGGCGTTTACCTTGCTGCGCCCACCTAGGTCTAATTTGTAGGCCGCCTCCCCCAAGTCCATCAAGTATTCTGTGCCTGCCACACGAGCTCAGGCATTCCGTGTGTCGATGCCTTCGAGACCTCTCAGGGCCCCGAGAAGACGAAAATGATGAAGGACCTGCGTCACCGTTTCTTCGACACGCCGTATGTCTGGGACCGCTGCGAGCCTTGATGCTCAGAACCTGGCCCACGTGCGAGGCGTTCTGGCTCGGGGGCAAGCCCTGCTCTGTTGCATGACGTGCGCTGCGCGGGGGGCAGCGTATCCGAATTCGCGGCGCTGGCGGCGCGGCGTATCGCGCAGCTCCCCAAGGTGCCCGATTGAGTCGGGCGCATCTTCGGGGCGCTTGCGGCGGCGCTTGTCGCCCGACCCTGCTCGTCGACAAAAACGGGGGCGGTCCAGCTCGATCGATTGATCGCGCAGGGGGCCGTTGAGTCCGCCCGGTCGGGCAGGCCCCGTACCTGCAGGCGCACCTCTTCGACGGCAAGAGCGAGGCGGAGAAGGCGCCGCGCCCGCCGCGTGCGGCCCGCGAGGCATCCCAGAAGCAGGGCCCGCCTCCGAGGATGGAAGAAGTGGCCATCCTTCGAGTACAGCCACGACGCTGAAATAAGGAACGCCTCGGGTGCGGAAGGTGTTCACTGTTCCTTAAGCTCTCCCATGGCTCCTCCTCCATCATTCTTCGTGTGCCTAGGCGCTTCTGGGGCCAATGAAAGGTTTCGTTCCTTATGTAGCGCTCCTTCTGATAGCACCTCGACTGTAGGGAATCGATTGCAAAGCTGATGAGCCCCAGGAGTCGCCTTGGTTCGTCGAGCGTACGGACAGCAAAGAGAGGTGGAGTGACTGCCGAGTCTCCGAGCGTGCTGCGCACCTGTCGCAGATTCGCCTGGAAAACTGATGCTGAGGCAAACCAAGTCTGTGGAAACAACGCGCGGCCGCCTCCGCCCGCGCAGGCCGGCGGACGCCGGCAGAAGAACCACCTTGCCGCCCCCAAGAGGGACGGCAACGTTTGGGGGTTCCCGGTGGCTGGAACCGGTTCGGTCGACTACGCGCTAGAATGGCCCTCCGCCGCAAGGCTTTTGGTGCGGGCTCGCAGGGGCGGCCCCAGCATTCACCCGCGCGCCTGGATCTGTGCCCTTCGCGGTCCCCCGAAGCCGCGCACCACAGGTCGCTCTTGCCCGGGGCCGTTCTCCCGCGTGTAGTCGTCACGTGCCGGCCGCGCGCCGCAAGGGGCCTGCCTGGCCATCGTCTGGCCCGTCGCCAGCGCGACATAGAGAAACGATCTGGCTCCATGGGGACCGCGCGTTTCGAAGCTGGTGTTGCTGCTCATGGTGATGATGATATTGATATTGCAGTGGATTTTGAAACGCTTGATGTTGTTTCTTCAAGGCAATAGTTGATACTGAGTGGCGACTGTCAAGGGTCGATACAGGTGTCCAGTGTTTTCTGTCTGTTCTGATAGGTCTCCGCAAGGGAACGTCGGCGAGCTCACCAAGTTATTGATCGGATGCCTGTTGAGTCTTTGTTGCCGGCTGGTTCCCCGCGACCTCGTCGTCCACCTCGTCTTCATTCACTTCATGGTCTGGCGGGCAGGTCTATGCCACACTTTGTCGCGTGCAGGAGATCACGAGGTTGGACCGATGTCCATGCTTCAATCGTCGCTGACGCTTTTCCTGCCGCCTCGAGGTGGGGAGAGAAAAACAAGACCGGCAGCAGTTCCTGAGCGATTTGAACAGGACATGGGGTCAGAGTAGATGTCGTCGGAGGATCTCGCCGCATCGCCGATGCAGCGGCGGTGCGGCTCCATGTGTCCCCGGTTTTCTCCACGCCGGCGTCGCCGATGCACCGCCGACGTCGCCGATGCATCGTCGATGCATCGGCGACGCATCGGCGATGCATCGGCGATGCATCTGCAATGCGGCACGATCCGCCGACCCCATCCACTCGGACCCCACGTGGGAGATCTCCAGGTGCCCACTGCAGGCAGGACAGCCGCCTGGCCCCGCAGCTGCCGCGGTCGGCCGCCAGGCCCGCGCCGCGGCCCTGCGGCTCGTGCACGTGCGTGGGCCGGGCCGTGGCCAGCCCCCGTTGGCGGGCGCGCACCGCGGGCTGATCGGGTATAGCCAGGACCCGAGGCAAGGGGGCCCGGTTGGTGGTAGGGCCCTGGAGGCCCTAAATTAGCCAGAATCGCTAAACCAGGCCTGCCGTAGCTGGTGTTTTTTCGGGTGACGGCAGTTCTGGTTGGTGGAACGGGGCGGGGGGGGGGGTCCCCCAGTACACATGACTAAGCCAGGTCCCACAAAACCCAGTTCTGCCAACGCCCGAGCTGAGAGCGGGCCCTGCGGCTGTCGGGGGAGGCTGGACGTTCTTGTCCGCCGCAGCTGCTTCGCAGGGCTACACCCAGGAAGAGAAGTTCCACAGTCATGGAGTACTGGGCTGGGAAGGGTGCAGGTTTCTTCCCGCGGTCGACAGGCCGGCTGTGCCGCACTGGTCATTGTTTGGGGGAAGTTGGGCGTCGCGGGGGGAGCAGCGAAAAAAATGAAACACATGGGGGGGGGGAGTCCTCCTGGGAGGCTCCAGGACGGCCCAGGGGGGCCCCACGGCGGCCCGACATGGCCCGAGGCGCATCAGGACGGCCCAAAAAGATTGGTGTTTCCGCTGGTGGGTTCAGCCGGAGGGGCAGCCCGGGCGAGATGGTCAGCGGCCGGTGGGGGGCACTCCTGCCGCGGGCGGCAGCCCCGATAGGACGAGGTCGAGGCATCCAGATTCCAGAGGAGTCATTCAACAAACGCGGCCCAAGAGGTCGCCGACATTGCTTCGGACGGTTCAGCAGGTTCCCCGGACGGCCCAAGAGGGCTCCAAGAGGACCCCCAGAGGGCGCAGGAGGAGAGGCGAGGCGGCGGAGGGGGGCGGCGCGGGAGTCGCCCTTGACGCTGGCTCGCGGGCCCGGTGGGCCTGAACTGAGGCAGTGCCTGCAACAGGAGAAGGAGCGAGGAGTGGAGGGGGGTGGGGGGGAGGAGGAGGCGGAGGAGGACGAGGAGGAGGAGGAGGAGGAGGAGGAGGAGGAGGAGGAGGAGGAGGAGGGGGAGGGGGAGGGAGGAGATGGAGGAGGAGGAGGAGGAGGAGGAGGAGGAGGAGGAGGAAGAGTTGGTGGAGGAGGAGGAGGAGGTGGTGGAGGAGGACGAGGAGAAGGAGGAGGAGGAGGAGGAGGAAGAGGAGGAGGAGGAGGAGGAGGAGGAGGTGGAGTTGGAGTAGCAGCAGAAGCATTGAAGTCCTATCAACGCAAAAAAGAAGAGAAGGTGGACTTGTGAAAACCCAGGGCGCATCATCGCTGTGGCAAAGCCCCTCCATCCGAGCTTCTTCTTCATGCTCCCTACAAGAGTGTATCATTATTGCGAGATCACACCCATTGGAAGATAACCACTTCTGAGTCCTGAATCACGTCAAATCGCAATTCCTGGGACTTCACTTCCGTGAGTTAACATGACTGGCGCGCCCTGACATTCTTCTAGCGCGCCAGAACACCATTCCTGGAACTTCAACAGAGCGATCCAGCGTGACCGCTGCGCCGTGTGACAGCCCTTACTCGCGCCATAACATCATGCCAAGGACTCGAACCGTTCGGATATTCGGAACTGCTGCAAGTTTTTACAACGAAAGCGCACGGCGCCAAGGCGAAGGCCACATGCATAATCCCTGCGAGCTCCAACTGCTAAAATTGGAGGATACCTCTGGCATGTCTGGTGACTAGTGGAGTCTAGTGATCGACATACAGGCGCGGGCCCGCGGGCCGTCGGAACGATACCCAGTCTTGCCAGCGCTTGGTTGTTGCCTCATTCGCACGATGGCGAGGAGGGGATATGGCGTCAGAGGTGATGCGGGTGTCCCAGGATTGCTCATCTTCCGCTATCTCCTGCTTGTTTATTTTATCATTTGCCTTGTTCAAGTGAGTTGCCATAGCAGTTCCTTCCGTAATTAGCCATTTTGTCTCGAGCGCTCAAGTGTTCTGCTGCGTGGCGGTATTCGAACCGCTGGCACCGAATGCCTCATGAGCCCAGATCCTACGAGTTCGGCACTCGAGGCGGCTCTGCGTGTGGTGCTGTTCGCAGCCCTCGTCATCCATAGCATCCTGCACACCACAGACCCCTGCACCGGAGCCAAGAGCTACGCTCTGCGCGTTCAGGGTTCCCTGCCGCGCTGGCTGCTGCCCGCCGTTGGAGTTCTGCGGGCGGCGGCTGCCGTCATGATGTTCTCTAGCAATCCTTGCGTGGTGCTTGGAGCGCTGGCATATGTTTCGATATTGTGGAGTGGTGCGGCGTATTATCACTTTCGGCGCAAGCACCACGTTGCAGCTGTCTGTCCGGCTTGCTGTTTCGTGCTGCTCGCGGCTGCTGTCATCGCCTTGCGGGCGAGTCTCTTGTTTGCGCTGGTGGGGACGATTGCGTGTGCAGTGGTTGCAGTTGGTTTGGGGTGCATTCTCGTCACTCCTGCTCCAGAGGGGCAAGAAGTCTATTTCTTAATCTGACGCTGCGGAAGAATTGGGCGCAGTGAGAGGGACAAGTGACTAGTAAGCGTCATGTCAATTGAACGATTTTTCGTCGCTTTTGAATTGGCGCAGTTTGTAACTTGAGTAGGGCCGAGGGTCAGAAAGCGCCTTCCTCTGCAGGACCACCAGAAAAGGGACGTCAAGGTGGTCAAGCGCCTCGCCGCTTAAGCCGACGAAGATGTGTCGCTTATGTCCAAAGTTTTGGCTTGACGCTGGGTGTGGTGCATGAATTTCAGCTTGTCCGAACAGGTTGGTTGAGCCCCTTGTCCGTTTGGAGTGTTCTGCAGACCTGACCCCCCAGCCTTTTTCAATGTGTAACAGAGAAGCTTCCTCCCACAAGATACAGGTGCCTACATTCTGAAGCTGACCTCACCATTGGAAGATAATCACTTCCGAGTCCTGAATCATGTCAAACGCAATTTCTGGGGCTTCACTTCCGTGAGTTAACATGACTGGCGCGCCCTGACAGTCCTCTAGCGCGCCAGACACCATTCTTGGAACTTCAACAGAGCGATCCAGCGTGACCGCTGCGCCGTGTAACATCATGCCAAAGACTCGAACCTTGCGGATCTTTGGAACTGCTGCAAGTTTTTACAACGAAAGCGCACGGCGCCAAGGCGAAGGCCACATGCATAATCACTGCGAGCTCCAACTGCTAACATTGGAGGACACCTCTAGCATGTCTGGTGATCGACATACAGGCGCGGGCCCGCGGGCCGTCGGAACGATACCCAGTCTTGCCAGCGCTTGGTTGTTGCCTCATTCGCACGATGGCGAGGAGGGGATATGGCGTCAGAGGTGATGCGGGTGTCCCAGGATTGCTCATCTCCCGCACATCGGGCTCGATGCTGCTGTGGGCCGCTCTCTCTTGTGTCCAGGCCCGGAGGGACAGGGTTAAGGGGGGGGCACAGTCTTCCGCAACAGGGGGACTGCGGGGGTCGGAAGACCAGCCCCATTGAGACTGCCTATACGCCGATTGGGCAGGTGGGATTCGGGGTATGGTAGGAAGAAGGGGGGCAGGAGGGGACTGGGAGCAGGAGTGGGGCGGGCAGCATCGGGGGGTTCCGAGCGGGAGGGGAGGGCTCCCGCTGCGCCCTCCGCTGCCTCGGCGGCCCACCGCTGCCGAGCGAGGTCCCCCGCGGCCAGGCCCCCCGGTCCTCCCACGGCGGGGAGGCCACCCGCAGGCCCACGAGTGGGCGAGAGCGTCGAGCCCATGCTCACGCGTGCCGCCCCCCCCCCCTCTTGGCGCCCCCTCGGGGGCCCCGCCCCCGGCCGTGCTGAACCGGGCTGGGGAGGCCTGGGGGCCTCTCGCGACCCCGGCGGATCCCGGGGCTCCAGGATTGCAGCCGGGATTGCAAACGGAATTCAAGGGTGGAAAAATCACCCCGACCCCGACAATTCGCGTTTACTAAACAGCCCTGGGCGTTCACTAAACAGCCCTGCTCTGTTCGATTCCTTCATGGGTGCGTTTACTAAACGGCTTCGCTGGTCGGGGTGCTTATTCTGGGGGTGGATTTTCTGCTCTCTAGGAATGGCAACCGGAATGGCAACCGGAATTTTGTCGCCAGCGCTCGAGTTGGAGTGGGGTGTGCTTTGCCATTCCGCCGGCAACTCCGCCTGTGCTGTGCGCGAGCGCGTTCCCCCCTGGGGCAGCTCCGCACCACGGGCCCCTATCTATTGTCTCCGCGTTGCTCCCGTGGCCCCCTCAGGGCCTCCCCCCCAAGCCCCCCCCCCCCCCCCGAGATGCTTCTCCCCCCAGGGTCTCCGTGGATCGGGGGAGTGTCCGACGGGCTCTTCGAGACCATGTCCCCGGGCAGCGCGGTGACGCTTACCCGGCAGGCCTTCGGTGGCCGTCGGGGCCCCCTGGGCTCCCGCTCGAAGTCGCGGGCCAGAGATCCACACGTATTGCGCCGACGCGCAGATATCGGGGGCGGACAGAACCCCCAACAGTGACACGTCGACTAGTGAATTGTCCGTTTTCGGTTTTCGTGAGGGCGCCGTGGCTGTTATTTTCCAGGCTTGCACCCGCCAGGTTTGGGCCCGAAGTCGTTGTCACTAAACCACGTTTTACTAAAGGGAGGTCTGTCCATCCCCGAAAATAGGAGCCAGACTGGAGTCAAATCCGTGTACGCAACGTGGTCGCCCAGGGCGGAAATGTGGGCAGTCAGTTCTGTATCTGAATGCGCGTTGCATGGGCAGGGCGTTCGGCTTTGGATTGAATGTCGGGCCTCCTTGGGGGCCCCATAAGCTTTGTCTCGGCCGTCTTGTAGACGGTTTCGCCGCAGTGGAGTCCATCCTGGGCTGGCGTAGCCGACGTTGAAGGGCTACCTGGGGCCGTCTTGGGCCCGTCGTGGGACCATCCCGAGGACCTCCTGAGGACCGCCTGTCGTTGGCAAGTGCTGGCCTGATGGCACCAGGCCCGGCCCTCCCAGCCAGAGCGCGGGCAGGCGACGGCGGTGAATGGAAGAGCTGAGCCTCGGCGGGGGGGGCACTGAGGTGCAGTAGGCGGCTTCAGCATACTGTCGACCGCTTTGGGGGAGTAGCCTTAAGCCGGTCCTATCCCTCTACATGGGGAATAATCAAAATAATAGAAAAATAGTCTGGGGGGCGATGTTCAGATTCTTTGTTTGGCTTTCTGGGGCATTGTCGGTGTACAGTTGTAGTTTTTCGTTCAAAGCCCCCTTGTAGGGGGGGACATGCCCGACCTAAAAGTAGCCTGGGAAATCACCTTTTGGACCGTCTCTCGCAGGCTTAAATATTGGCACCAACACCAATATCGGCGGCGTGCATCCACCGAGGGAAGAAGATCCCGATCTCGGTGATGGTGGTAATATTCTGGCTTCCAAGGTGACCGAAATATTACCACCAACACCGAAATCTAAGATCATCATCTCCCTGTGGAGGCAAACCCATGTGCTGGTGTTGGTGCCAATTTCCAGGCCTCCAATAGGGTCGCCTGCGGAGGCGCACGAGGGCAGACCCTGCGGCTCTTTGCAGGGAGCCGTCGGCACGCCCTCCGCGCGGCAGCCGCGGCAGCCGCGCGGCGCACAGCGACCAAGCGCCGGGAGTTCCAGCATAAAAGCAGTCGGCGGCGAGCCGACTGAGGCCAAAGCGTCGTCGCGGTCCTCCTCCTCCTCCGCCTCCTCCTCCTCCTCCTCCGCCTCCTCCTCCTCCTCCTCTCTGCCCGAGGCTCCCCCCCACTCCCCGCAATTGCTCGGCAGCCGCCCTCCGGGCGTGCAGCCAAGGCAGAGACGAGCGCGCGGCGAAACCCGCCGCGCGGGCCTGAGAAGTAGAAGGAGGGAAGTGAGAAGGAGAAGGAGAAGGCCTGGCGAGCCGGGAGCGAGGGGGGGAAGTGAGAAGGAGAAGGCCTTCTCAGAAGTCTCGGGAGTCCCCCGGCCTTCTGAGAAATGCTCTGAGCCTTCCCCGGAGACACAGAAAAAGCTTCCAAGAAGGCGCGGGGGTTTCTGAGGAGTCCCGCCGCCTTCTGAGAAGGCATTCACCTTTTCATTTCCCCGCCTCGCTCGCCGCCAAAACAGGAGTCGGAATTCCGAAGTGTCCGGCTGGAATCTTCGGAGACGACACTTTGAAAGGCAGTTGCCCTCCATTCTTGGAGCGGCTACGAACTTCTGAGACGAACATGCGCGGAGTTTCGGCGAGAGCAACGCCGGCTTCCATACGTGGAACAGCTGCAAAGTTTTAAGACGAGTGCGCTCGGCCTCGAGGCTAATGCCACATGTTCAAACCGACCTTCCCTCCATCCGCGAAATTGCTTCACATATAAAGCGTCGGGACCATACATCAAGTCTCAAGCGAAACACCCTGCCCACCCTAACGACGCGTCTCTGGTCCGACAGGGAGGAGCTTAGAAGTACAACGGATGAAAGAGGAAGAGGAGAATAAGGAGGAGGAGGAGGAGGAGGAGGATAATAAGGAGGAAGAGGAGAATAAGGAGGAGGAGGAGGAGGAGGAGGAGGAGGAGGAGGGAGAAGGCGGAGGAAGGGAGGAGGACGACGAGGAGGAGGACAAGAGGGAGGAGGATCAGGAGGAGGACGAGGAGGACGAGTCGGAGGTGGGGCGGTCTTCTCGCTTATGTTTTTGCCCGCGCTCCACGGGTCTCCGATGCCGAGAGTTCCGCCCGGCGCTGCTTAGGATATTGGGATTTCTGTGGTGTGCAGCACACCTTAGGCGATGCTTAAGAAAACTTGAGTTTTCGGCCAGAGTCTCGATGATTCTTAATGCTGCAGTGCAAGTCTCAAGCTTTTGATAGAAATGTTTGGTTTTTTAATTCAAGTTCTGAGACTCTGAATTTCTTAACCCATGATTTCTTCAGCATTTCGCATGGTGTAGGCACACAAAGTATGAGACTTTCGTGCGAGCTGCTGTCCCACGACAGTATCGTACACCCTTTTGAACACGCGGATCCCTGGGGCATCCTGGGAAGCTCGGGGTCGACGAAGGATCTGTCCCCAGGTTCTTACAGCAAGACGTCTTATCCGGGGGTCGAGCTCCTGCCACCCAGGCAGGGTTGTAGGAGGCCATTATAGGGGACTTGGAGGAGAAGGAGGAGGATGAAGAAGAGGAGGAGGAGGAGGAGGAGCAGGAGGAGGAGGAGCAGGAGGAGGGCGGGGATCACGAGAAGCATCTGGAGCAGGATTGTTGAGGGCAGCAGCAGCACGAGGAGCACCTGGGAGGACGAAGGCGCCCACGAAGCCGGAAGAGGAGGAGGAAGAGGACGAGGGGGAGGAGGAGGGGGGGGGCGGGGAAGGAAGAGGGCGGGAGGGGACAGGGGCAGAGGGAGGGAGGGTCGGGCCGGACGAAAGGGGAGGGTAGGGAAAGGGGCGGTTACGATATTTGCTGCATGTAGCTGGTTTCGGCCCCACCGAGGGGCCCATTCCTCGACACATGGCCGCCTCCGGCGCCGGGAGGCGCCGGGAAAATCAGCTACGTGAGCTGATTCTCAAAGCCCCCCCGTTGCTATCCCCCCCCCTTTCGCCCCCCGAGAGGGGAGAAGGATCATCCGCAGCAGGAGCAGCAGCAGGACGAGGGGGGGAGGAGGAGGAGGAGGAGGAGGAGGAGGAGGAGGAGGAGGAGCAGGAGTCCCTCTGCAGGATCAGCAGGAGGAGCGGCGGCAGGTGGCGCAAGTGCGCGCCGGTTGAGAGCGGCGGCTGGAGGAGGAGCACGAGGAGGCAGGATGAGCAGGAGAAGGAGGTGGAGGACGAGGGACGAGGGGGATCGGGAGGGGTTGGAGGGCCCAGTCGACTTGCTTCTGGAACACCAGTGCCTCGGGGCTGAACAAAATACCGCTCGCATGTTCTGGTCACAGACGTCTACGGACACAGAGAACGTAACGTTGGGCTCCGCAAACGTTGGGGGCCCTTACGTCTATAGACGCATTCGGGGTAGATGCGTCTGTAGACAACGCGGCCGTTGCGCTCGTCGCAGTACACGGAAAAAGGGTAGATCCGTCTACGGTACGTTCTTGTTCTAGAGCACCACAGGGCACTTCAAGAGGTGAGGGGGATGGCATGGGGTGTCCCCCACCGCCTCGCGCTGCGAAACAATCAGGACGGAAGGTTGGCATGTTTTGCCTCCAGGGGCCCTTTCTGGGCCCCGCGGGGCCATCAGACATCGGCACATATGGAAAGCGGCTCTCATTGAATGGGTCCAGTCTTCTTAGGGTCCAGATTATGAAACAAATCACAGCGTCGGAAAGTCGGGGTGTTCCAGTGAGGCTTACGCCGAAAATTCGGGGCCCCCCCCTCATCGCAAAGCTCCGCTGTCAACGGCTGTGCACACAGCATTCGCCGGCACGCGGTCAGGCAGCATGGCATCTTTGGGAGCCTCCGCCGCTGCTGCCGAGACACAAGCACGCTGCAGAGAGCGCTGGGGATGGGGACAAGGAGGACCCCATAACTCCGACGTCGCGCTTTTGTTCGCAACGTGGACGCCCGAGATCGGGACCCCTCCCCTTGGGAACGTTCGTCCCGAGTCATTCCTGGACGGTCCTTGGGGCCGGCGAGGGCTCCCAGAGACAGAGCATTGCCAAAGGCTTCCGGCCGCGGTCCGGTGCACAGGGAGGGGATGTGGGGGGCTCATGGGAGCATCGGATGTCTTCGAGGCTCCTCCTCTAGAGTGCACTATAGTCGAAAGCGATGGTAAGGATGGGTACAGTCGGGGCCCTGAAGGAGGAACCCTTCTCGTTGGGGAGGGGCTCCGCGTTCCTTAAGTGCTTCGCAGCTTGCCTCAGGCTTTCCTTATGTTTTTCGACAGAAAATCGAAGATCAACTTATGGGAAAGAGGGGCCCCGTTCCTTATTTAGGGTTCCTCAGGTCAACGCCCCGACGATATGCTTCCCAAGAGTATTCTTGCATCCTTGCCTCCCCAGTCTATCCTTGGCCACTTTCGACGGCCGGCCCCGCTTGGAAAAGCTTCAACCCGCGCGTCCAAGGGGCCTCCTCCTCCTCCTCCTCCTCCTCCCTCCGTCTCCTCCTCCTCCTCCTCCTCCCCTCCTCCTCATCCTCCTCCTCCTTGCATCCTCACCGCGCATCCTTACTATCTATCAGTTTAGCCTGCAGCGTGTGCTAGTGTCTGGTAGTCGATGAGGGAGCGTCGATTCGGCGTTCGGTTAGCTCCGACTCGCAAGAGCCAACAAGATGACACTGTATGCAATACTGTTGGCCCTTCGTGGGCTGCGGGCTATATTTGCATGCGGCACGTTCGCTTCTTCTTTCAGGCCAACGTTCACTGCAAGAGTTTGCCGCAGGTCGGTTCGTGTGGGGGTCCTGGTGTGCCCAGCGACGTGTCGATTCGCACAATGAGGAGCGGAGCTAACCCATTTATCTCGCTGAACAGAGAGCCAGCAAGATGACATGGGAGGCCCCCATTAGTTGCCACGGCGAGGGGGCGGGAGGGGGCGGAGCGGCCCCCAGAAGAGCATCGTGAAGCAGCTGAACGAGCTCGACGCGAAGCTGCCTGCCGGCGGGATCAAGGGGTGCCTCCCGGCCGCACGGGCAGTCTTCAGAGGGCCGCACGGGCAGTCTTCAGAGAGGCCAGAGGTCAGATAGAGAGTGTCTATTTCCCTCTGGGTCACAACGCGAGTTAGTTATGCCCCCCACCCTTTCCCATGATGCACATAATAGCGTAACAATCCCCCCCAATTCGGCCCCCCCAGCATTGGCGCAGTGCGTCCGGCACCAGTCTGTCAAGGCGGGGGGCGGGGGGCGTTACGTTATGCCCCCCCCGGTTGCTGTCGCCTCGAGTGAGAGCATGTTTTCGCGGTGATGTGATGCGTTGCAGGATTTCCTGGATGTCCCAGATGCCCCAATCCTCCACACGGGCTGCAGCGCCGATGGCCGCTAGGCTTTCCACCACTCTCGGGTATAGCCAGGACCCCGGTTAAGAGGAGCCGGTTAGTGATTCCACAATATGGACTGGAATCGCTAAACCAGGCCTGCCGCAGTTGGTGCTTTTCGGGTGACGGCAATCCCGGTGAGTGGAATGGGACGGGGGGGCGTCCCCGGTACAGATCACCAAGAACGGTTTTTGACGGGGGTCGTTCCCCGGTTTAGTAAATCGCCCCTGAGGAGGAGGAGGAGGAGGAGGAGGAGGAGGAGGAGGAGGAGGAGGAGGAGGAGGAGGAGGAGGAGGAGGAGGAGGAGGAGGAGGAGGAGGACTCAGGGCGTTCCCGGTCACTAAACCCAGTCCTGCCATCGCCCGACACTCCCGGGACGCACCCTGAGCCAATCGCACCACGACGCCATCCTCGTCACCACTGCGCCGCCTGCCGGCCCAGGCGGCCGAGAAGCCCACGCGCGTCGGCGCGGGGGGGGGAGGTAATCGGCACGAGCGAAATGGGTACGGAAAGACTGGGTACAATTCGGGGGCGGAAAAGAGGGGGGTGATGACTAGGGGGGGTGGATATCATGGCGTGGGCCATGAGATCTCCCCAGATTTCATGGCGCCTCTTTTCATTTCATTACGTCCCTGGCCCCCCCGCTGGGCCGCGCACATGCCGCCGGTCATGATTTGCACCCCCCCCTCTTGGACACCCCCCTCTTGGCCGCTCCCGAACAATGTCCAACAGTAGTTCCTGTTCATTTCGAACAGGACTCGCTGTCCGCGCCGCCGCGGAAGTTGTCCATTTAAGACAAGAAGCCGCCTGCCCAACAGCGGCCGCTGCCGCTTTTGAACAACATTTGTCGTTGAGCATTGTACCCATGTTCTCCGTACCCACTTCGGGCGTCCAAAGGTAAGGTTGCAGGAGGGGTATCGGTGGCTAGGGGAGGAAAGGGGTACTGTTGTGGAGGACGATCCATGGAGAGGAAGCATGTTGCCAAATAATTTCCAGGTGTCTCAAACATGTGGTAAACATGTCTTAGACATGTAGAAAACATGTTCAAAACATGTTTAGAACATTTTCCGACATTTCAGGCACTTTGAATTCAATGATGGGACTGTTAGGGTGTCCATTGTCGTGGCATCCGCAAGCGGCTAAGGGTGCAACAGGGGTATCGGTGGCCGGGGGAGGAAAGGGATGCCGATGCTGCTACCCTTCCTGCGTCTTGCTGTCGTGAGCCTCCTGGGAGGCCCTCGTCGCCACGGCCGGAGGTGCCTCGAGATTCTGGCCAGAGCGAGCCTCAGGAGACCAGGCCGGGGAGTAGCGGTATCGGTACCCTCTGGTTTGCCCGAGTGGGTGTTCAGGTCGATTGTTTCTGGCCGAACCTTATGTTCTTCATATCGTACTCGAGGACCACATCCCTGAGATAATCGAGCGCCAAGAGAAGTAGCAAAACAGGGTCTGCCCGACACGCTAGCGAGGTGTCGAGCGACTATCGCCTCCCAGGGCCCGACACCTGAAGCCCCTCCAGTTTCGGTACGATCTGGGTGCTCGAAGTTGGTTCCGGTGGTCAAGGCTGAAGGTTGGAACATCATAGGCCGAACCTCGCTTCTAAGTGGGTTGCAGGCGCCCTGGGGCTCTGAGCGGCTAGTTTCAGGGTGGTTGGCGATGCGGGCTAAGTGGGTTCCGCCCACCTAGGGGAGTGATCACCCCCTTCTGAGCAGTATGTCAGAGCGTGAATTACCTACCCCGCTTTCGCTTCCAGGCAAAACCAAGTCATACCACGCATAGTATGGGCAGTTGTAGCCCACTTATAAGCTGGAGTAGGCCTGATGTACGGTGGGGGGCTATTCGTTGAGGGAGGCGCCCGGGAGGCCTCGGACCCTGGAGGATTCCTCCTCCGATGAGGGCTTCGGTGGCATCCCTAAATCTCTAATCCTTATAATTAATTTCTAATCCTTATAATTATTAAACCCTAAAGATTTCCTCCCCACGCGTCCCTATGGCATCCGAACTCCCTGAATCGAGCCTCATATGGGGATCTTTACGGCCCGCTATGTAAACCACCCACAATCCGATGCAAAAGACAATATAAACTGATCATGCGTGCTCCCAGGCGCACCCCTGGATCGAGCCTGGGGATCTTTACGACCCGCGATGTAAACCACCCACAATCCTATGCAACAAATATTATTTCCTGATCATGCGTGCTCCCAGGCGCACCCCTGGATCGAGCCTGCTATGGGGATCTTTACGACCCGCTGTGTAAACCACCCACAATCCTACGCAACAAATATTATTTCCTGATCATGCGTCCTCCCAGGCGCACTCCTGCATCGAGCCTGATATGGGGATCTCTATGACCCGCTATGTACACCAGCCATATTTCTATGTAAAACAAATTATTTCCTGATCATGCGTGCTCCCAGGCGCACTCCTGGATCGATGCTGATATGGGGATCTCTATGACCCGCTATGTAAACCTGCCATAATCCTACGCAAACAAAATTAGTTCCTGATCATGCGTGATCCCAGGCTCCCAGGCGCACTCCTGGATCGAGCCACGCTTGCTATGCTATGCTATGCTATGCTACAGCCACGGTATAACATGCGAGGAGAGATGATCTTTCTGTGGGGGTGGAGATGCGGGGGGGATTGATAGCCACCGCAGGTGAGTGCCTATGCAGGTAGGTATTCCTGGCCTTGCCCTGTTAG
This sequence comes from Prorocentrum cordatum, assembly GCA_963575745.1. Classification (NCBI taxonomy): domain Eukaryota; class Dinophyceae; order Prorocentrales; family Prorocentraceae; genus Prorocentrum; species Prorocentrum cordatum. The sequence continues at coordinate 498,775 of CAUYUJ010016294.1, forward strand.
ACCCTAAACCCAAAACCCTAAACGGTTTAGGGTTTAGTGCTTAGGGTTTAGGGTTTAGGGTTTAGGGTCGAACAGGGCAAGGCCAAGAATACCTACCCGCATAGGCACCCACCTGCGGCGGCTATCAATCCCCCCCCCGCATCTCCACCCCCACATAAAGATCATCCCTCCATTCAAGTCGTACAGGGGGAGGGTCGATTGCATATAGTCGTACAGCCCGAGAGGGGTTCCGTGCGTGCCCGCTCGCAGATGGTGAGGATATGATCGATTGCATATAGTCGTACAGCCCGAGAGGGGTTCCGCGCGTGCCCGCTAGCAGATGGTGAGGGTATGCATGGGCCGATTGTATGTAGTCGTAAAGCCCGAGAGGGGTTCCACGCGTGCCCGCTCGCAGATGGTGAGGGTATGCATGGGTCGATTGCATATAGTCGTACAGCCCGAGAGGGGTTCCGTGCGTGCCCGCTCGCAGATGGTGGGGGTATGCATGGGCCGATTGCATGTAGTCGTACAGCCCGAGAGGGGTTCCGCGCGTGCCCGCTCGCAGATGGTGAGGGTATGCATGGGGAAAGTGCACGTCGGAGACGATGGATGATCAGGATGTAGTGTTTTTTGGAATAGATCGTGAGGGTTTGCATGGCGGGTCGGGCAGGATATAGTGATTTTTCATAGGGAAAGTGCACATCGGAGACGATGGATGATCAGGATATAGTGTTTTGTGCAGTAGATCGTGGGGGGTTTACATGGCGAAGCGCAGGGCGAGCCGCAGGGCGAGCCGCGAAAAGTCCGGAAATTAGGCTTTAGGGTTTAATAATAATAAGATTAGAGATTTAGTGTTTAACAGGGCAAGGCCAAGAATACTTACCCGCATAGGCACCCACCTGCGGCGGCTATCAATCCCCCCCGCATCTCCACCCCCACATAAAGATCATCTCTCCTCTCATGTTATACCGTGGTTATAGCATAGCATAACGTACCATAGCAAGCCTGGGAGATGCACTTGACACGCGTGAACCCTAACAAGGGGGTCGGTTCGGGTCGGGCGGAGTCTAGGGTTCGCCCGACCTCAACGTGCTTTGCTATGCCACGCCTCTCGTATGCTATGACAGCATAACATAGATTAGCACAAAGGCGAGTTCCACAACATCTGGATAACCGCAGCCTCTAGCGCGGCTGTCGCAGAACACCAGTGCTGAAAAAACATTTGAATTTCCTAAGGAGTTGGCCATGATCGCGCGGCCGCCACGCGCTTTTACATTTTGTCATATTTTGTGCAATGGAATAGTACCATGCACACATCTTGCAAGAGCAGCATCTTCATATTATATGGTTTTTTTTACAATACATAACTCCGGTACGCTTACGGGGCGGCCGCGCGCGCGTGCCCTTTGTCGTATTTTTTGTATTGGAATATGAGCATGGACACATCTTGCAAGAGCAGGATGTTAAGATTATAGTATTTTTTACAACACAGAACTCCGGTACACTTCCCGGTTCGCGACCACGGTTGGGCAGAATGTATTGTTAAAAATGCGGTTTTCTGATAAACGCGATGCGCATGATCAGGATATAGTGTTTTTTTTTGACAGGGATCAGCCCGGCCCGCGGATAGAGCCGGTCACGATCCATTGTAAAAAACATCGTTTTCAGAGCGCATGATCAGCGCATGTGCAGGACATCGTATTTTTTGCAAGGGATGGAGGCCGGGTTGCATAGCGGCCGGTTTTGAAGGATTTAGGGCTTAATAATTATAAAGATTAGAGATTTAGGGTTTAGGGTTTAACAAGGCAAGGCCAAGAATACCTACCTGCATTGGCACCCACCTGCGGTGGCTATCAATCCCCCCCGCATCTCCACCCCCACATAAAGATCACCTCTCCTCTCATGTTATACCCTAACGGGCGGGTCGGGCGGGCGGGGCCCTAACGGGCGGGTCGGGCGGGCGGGGCCCTAACGGGCGGGTCGGGCGGGCGGGGCCCTAACGGGCGGGTCGGGTCGGGCGGGCGGGCCCTAAGACCCTAACGGGCGGGTCGGGTCGGGTCGGGCGGGCCCTAGCGGGCGGGTCGGGTCGGGCGGGCGGGACATTAAAGTATGGTGCGTGTGCACTTGACACGCGTGAACCCTGACGGGCGGGTCGGGTCGGGTCGGGTGGGCGGGCCCTGACGGGCGGGTCGGGTCGGGTCGGGCGGGCCCTAACGGGCGGGTCGGGTCGGGCGGGCGGGGCATTAAAGTATGGTGCATGTACACTTGACACGCGTGAACCCTAATGAGCGGGTCGGTTCGGGTCGGGCGGACTCTAGGGTTCGCCCGACCTCAACGTGCTTTGCTATGCAGCGCCTCTCGTATGTTATGCCAGCATAACATAGATTAGCACAAAGGCGAGTTCCACAACATCTGGATAACCGCAGCCTCTAGCGTGGCTGTCGCATAGCACCAGTGCTGAAAAACATTTGAATTTCCAAAGGAGTTGGCCATGATCGCGCGGCCGCCGCGCGCTTGTGCACTTTGTCGTATTTTTTGCAATGGAATATTACCATGCGCACATCTTGCAAGAGCAGAATCTTCAGTTTATTTTTTTTACAATCTAAAACTCCGGTACGCATGCGGGGCCGCCGCGCGCGAGTGCACTTTGTCGTACTTTTTTGCAATGGAATATGACCATGGACACATCTTGCAAGAGCAGGTTGTTAAGGTTATGATATGTTTTACAATTTAAAATCCCGGGTTACATGCGGGGTCGCGAACCGGGGCCGGGCACTTAGTATTGTAAAAAAAATATGGTTTTCTGATCGCAGGATCAGGATATCATTTTTTTGCAAGGGATGAGCCGGGGTCGCGGCTGGGGCCGGGCAGAATGTACTGTAAAAGATAAGGTTTTCTGATCGCATGATCAGGAAATTGTATTTGTTGCAAGGGATGGAGGGCGGCTTGCATAGCGGCCGGTTTGGAAGGGATTAGGGTTTAATAATTATAAGGATTAAAGATTTAGGGTTTAGGGTTTAGGGTTTAGGGTCCACTAGCCCAAACTTGCAGCCCACTTGACCGTGTCCCACCCACCCATGACCCAAGACATATTTTTCTCGATGCGGCATCAACACGCGACTCGCAAAATGACGACGAGGACGACACCGATGACGACGACGTTGATATTGTTTTCAAAACGACGACGACGCGGCCGCGCAAAGACACCTGGGACGCGGCTGCAACGGCGACGCGGCCCGCGCGCGTGACGACGCGATTTGAAGAACCACGTTTTTTGACGCGAGTCCCTGTGCGATGCAGGGGCGCCGCCCAGCGGCGGAGAGGTTGCGCGCAAGATCCACGTTTATTGACGCGAGTCCCTGTGCGACGCAGGGCCCCCCGCGGTCGCCGTGGGCGCACCGCCCAGCTGGCCCGCGGCCGCCTGCGCCGCCGAAGGGTCGGCGCGCCACCCCGCGTCCGCCGGGCCGCCCTCCCGCGAGCTCGCAGAGGGGGGGCCGCAGCGCCCGCGGCCGCCTCGCCCGCCGCGGGGGCGCCCGGCGCCATTCCTGGCGCTCCGAGGCCGAGGATCTGCGTGAGGGGCGCGCCCTGGGATTTGCAGATCCCCCCAGAACGCCACTCCTGGCGCTCCGAGGGCAAGGATCTGCGCGAGAGGTGCGCCAAAATGGGGGGGGCGGCCGAAGTGGGGACTTTAGGGCGGCGGAAGGGCTTTTAGGATTTAAATCTTTATAGGCTCTTAGTTTTTAGGAATGGGTGTTCCACCGACTTCCAGACCCTGAAGTCCTTTTCCAAGGACTCCGTATTCAATGCCCTCACCCTGTCCTGAGCATCCATCTCGGATCCCCCGTCCCCTGGGCAAAACCCCGCGCCGCCCCGAGCGCTCGTGCGACGCCCCCTGCCCCCCCCCTCTCAAGAGGAGGGCAAGTCGAGACAGCGGTGGTTGGTGTTCGCAGGGGGGAGGGGGGGGGCGCCTCAGCGCCACGCCGGGGCGAAACTCGGCGCACTGATGCTTTCGGGCCCCCTGCGGGGGTCTGGGAAGCGATTTTTCGATTTGCCGTTTTCTCAAGTCGCCCTCCTCCGATCCTTGCCTCCCGATCCTCGCCTCCTCCTCCGATGAGCTGGTTTCCTCACTTGTTCTTCCGTCCCCCCCTCTGCCCGCGCCCATCCCCGTTCCGTCTCGCTCCGCTTCCGTTTCGCCCCCTCGCACGTCGGCATCTTTAGGTATTCGTCAGTCTTGGCCGCCGCGCTCAAGGCGCGCATTCTTGCGCGCGCGTGGGTCTTCTGAACAGCCTCGCCCCCCGTCCCCCCCGGCATCCCCTGTCCCATTTTTGGTTGTTTTTTGCCGAGCGCGTTGCGCTACTCGCAAAGTGACTACTCGCAAACGCCAGAAAAACATAGGCTTGCTTCAAGGAGATTTATCGTAGATGTCCCGCGGCGGATCCAGGCCATTTGCGAGTAGTTATTTTGCGAGTAGTGGAACGCGCTCGTCTATGCACCTCCAACCCTCGCCCCCTTTCATCCGCCGAGCGCGCCCCACCTACTCGCAGAGTACCGAGTCGCAAATGTGAAAACATGTTGGCCCAGACGTGTTGGGTCATACACCTCGCGCGCCCCCTCCGTGAAGCAAGATCAGGCGCCCGCATTGGGGGCGCTGGAATCGCCATGTCGTTGCGAGTCTATTCGCCTTGCGCGCGGGCGTCTTGCCAGTCGCGGCGCGCGGACGGTGGTCACGGGCGCGCGGGAATTCGCAGCGCACAGGCGCGCAGAGAACAGCAAACGCTGAACGGCGTCATGATCGTTGCCAGGGCACGCGGGCAGAACGCGATCTGTGGGATGTGGGTGGCCTGAACAAAAGAGCCAACCATGCGTACATGTACGCAGGCACATGGTTGGAACATAATCGACGGCCAGGCCCAGGTGCGTCGACGATTGCGGGCTTCCGCTTTGATGTTTCACGCGGCGGAGCAACGCGTGCAAAAGGGCAGTGCGACATTCATGCGCCTCCAGCCCCTCCTCTGTCTTTTTGGTGGCTCCGCTCGCACCCCCCCCCCCCCCCCCCCCAGCGGGCGCAGCCCGCGCGGGGCTACATCGGCAGCGCAGGTTCGCACGAGCGCGTTCAGACCTGTCTGATGTTATGGCCCACGGGGGGGCGCTGCATAGCCGCGCCGACATAGATGTGCTCGTTCTTTTGCGTCAGCTCTGTTGTTTCATGTTGCGCGCTGCTTCGGGCGTCCAAGGCCGCGCTGGAGCGTGTGCTTCACTTCCACAAGGCCACGTTTGGCACCCTCGCACTTGGCATCTCCGGCTGCCCTGGTGGACTATTCATGATTGTTCGTTGTCTCGTTCGGATAGCCCACGTTGGGACCGACCTTGAGCTGCTCAGGTCCAGGATGAGCGTGGCAACGTTCCACTTCATGTTGAGGCCTGGAGAGCGAGTGACATAGTGGTTTCTTCCCACGCAGTTTCCGAGGGACCCGCCCGTGGGCGGTTCACTTGTGAGATCGAGCGATGTCAGCGCAAGACGCGGTAATCGAACTGCGCGGCAACGTGTTACCTCATGTCGAGGCCCAGTTGGCGAGTGATACATATTGTTCTCCCAACTTAGTTTTCGGTTGACACACGCGTGGGCGGGTCGCCCGTGGGTTCGGGCGATGTGAATGCGCGATGCGGGAAACGTGCTGCGCGGCAATGAACTACCGCACGTTGTGGTCCAGGGCGCGAGCAACACGAATTGCTTGCCTCATGAAGTTTTCGACTGACCCAGTCGCGGGTCGCCCGTGTGATCGCGTGGGGTGAGCGCGCGTTGCGGGAAACGCGTTGCGCGGCAATGTTTCAGTTTGCGCCGAGGTCCAGATCGCAAGCCGTGCAATCAATGCGTTGTTCCCCTCCCAGTTTTAAGATGGCCCGCCAGCGGGTGGGCCACGAGCGCGCGAAACGGGGAACGCGTTGTGCAGCAACGCGTTAATTCGTGCTGGGGCCCAGAATTCGAATTCAAACGTCGCGCTCCTCGATTGACCCGTCCGTGGGTTGGTGGCCCGTCAGATCAGGCGGCGCGGACGCGCGGCGCGGGGAATGCTCTGCGCGGCCATCTGCCGTTGCATGTTGAGCCCCCGAACGCAGCGCAAAGATTGGATGCCCCCCCCATGCTGCTCTCGGGCGCCCCACCCGCGGGCAAACAGAGCGCGCGATACGGGGCGCACGCTGCGCGGAGGTCGTTCGCCGCATGTCGATGTCCAGTACGCGAGTGAAGGGCGTTTCCCCCCGCTCAGCCTCGGGTTGATCCGCCCGCGGGTCGCCTGCGATAGAGCTCGCGAGACGAGCTGGCGAAGGGGGGGCGCGCTGCGCGGCAAAACATCGCCTCGTTCCCTGGCCCGGCGAACCGCCCGCGGGTGGGCCGCGGGCAAGGTCGCGCGACGCGAACCCGCGATGCGGGGAACGCGTTGCGCGACGATTTTCTCATCGTGTCAAAAGCCCACATTGCGCGTGCAGCAGCGTGCAATCCACACCCAGTTACCAGGTCACCCACCCGCATGCGTGTCACCAATGAAATCGGTCGGCTTGCGCGCGCGATACGGGAAACGCATTGCGTGGCAGTGTCTGGCCTCATGCGGCGGCCAAGACTGCCAGTGAAACAGGTAGCAGGCCCCTCCCAGCGTTCGAGCGACCCGCCCGCGGGCGGGTTGCTTGCGAGGTCGCGCGAGATGGGCGCGCGAGGGGGGGCGCCTTGCTTTGCAATTTACTGCGTCACGTTGAGGCCACGACGCGAGTGAACCAATGGCTTGCCTTCCCCGCCAAGTTTCTGGGCGACCCGCCAGCGGGCCGATTGCCCGCGGCGCCCCGCGGGGTGGGCGCGCGCGACGCGGGAAACGCACTGCGCGGCAAGAAATCACCTCGTGGCGAGGCTGGGAGCGCAAGTCAAAACAACGCGTGAGGGCGGGCCGCCTATATCTGGCGACGCGAGCGCCCGATGCGGAAAACGCCTCGCGCAGCAATGGAACGCATCGTGTTGAGGCCCACCGCGAGTCATGCGCATGGTCTGCCCCGCCAGTTCCCCGGGCGACCTGCCAGCGGGTGGGTCGCGCGTGAGATCGGCGAGGCGGGCGCGCGATGCAGGCGAGCCTGGCGCTGCAATAGTTCCCTGCGGGTGGGAGCTCAGACTGCGAGATTGAAACAGACCCCCCCGCCTAGCCGAGTTTCGGGGCGCCCGCCCGGGGCCAGGCCGCTTGTGGGATCGCGCGGGGTGGGCGCGCAGCGCAGCTGGAGCGGCGACGGCGGCAACACAACCGCCAGACCGAAGACGCGGCCCAGCCGACGGGCGGCGACGAGGCGGTGACGGGGCGGCGACGGCAACATACGTAGCCGCCAGGCCAGAGACATGGCCCAGTTCCTCCGAGGGGGCGCAGAACCGGTAAGTGCAAGCATTGCCTGGGGAATGAATCGTAGTGATCGTGGGCCCCAAACGCTGGTGTTTGATAAGAATCTAGGCGGCGAAACCTAGGTGGTGCAACCAACCAGCGTGGTGCAATCTAGGTGGTGCAACCCACGTAGTCCAATTTATGTGGCGCGATGAAATGCAATGCCAAGCAATGCCGAAAAATTGCAGGCCATGCCAAGCATTGCACAGCAATGCACAGCAACACAAAGCAATGTCAAGCAATGCAAATCAATGCCAACCAATGCCAAGGAAAACCAAGCATGGCCAAGCAAGACGAAGGGAGGCAGAGCACTGCAAAGCATTGCAAGGCAATGCCAAGGCAACGCCAATCAATGCCGATCAATGCACAGCAATGCACAGCCATGGACAATACAAACCAATGCGCGGCAATACGGAGCAGTTCAAAGCAATACAAATCAACGCGAAGCAATGCAACACATTGCGAAGCACTGCGAAGTGGGAGGCGACGAGGCGACGGGCGACGACGAGGCGGCGACGGCGGCGACATGGCGGCCAGAGTCTCGCAGGCACGAGGCGGCGACTGCGGCCAAATGGCGGTCAGAGCGGCCCGCAGCCTCAATTCCTTAGAAGAGAGGTAAGTACTCCGAAGTGCATGCCCTGTTTGGGGAATTCGTCTGTGTGCGTGCATGTCTCGATCGGCGTCTGATATGATATAAGCCTCCGATACTTATACGACCACTCTTCGGGTGATAAGGAGGTTGTGTGGGGGGGAGAGCGGGGTCAACCAACGTCTGACTCGATCGATCTCACTATCGATCTCACTCAACAAGACACCACTGGACACCTCGGGACACCACATCGATCTCGCTATCGATCTCACGATCGATCTCACTCAACGGGACACCGCGGGACACCACGGGCCATCACGGGATACCACAGGACACCGCGGGACACCGCTCGATCTCACTATCGGTCTCACTATCGGTCTCACTATCGATCTCACTCAACGGGACACCATGGGACACCACGGCCCACCAGGGGACACCTCGGGACACCACATCGATCTCACTTTCGAACTCACTATCGATTTCACTTATTGGGACACCACGGGACACCTGTCGATCTCACGATCGACCTCACTATCGATCTCACTTTTTGGGACAACACGGGACACCTCGGGCACCACATCGATCTCACTACCGGTCTCTCTCAACGGGACACCACGGGACACCACGGGACACCTGTCGATCTTTTTTTCGATGCCACTATCGATCTTATTTATAGGGACACCACGGGACACCTCGGGGCACCACATCGATCTCACTCTCGATCTCACTACTCACTTTCGATCTCACACCACGGGACACCACGGGACAACGCGGGACACCGCGAGCCACCGCCGGACGGACGGGCGGGCGGGGGAGAATCACTTTTCCCTAGCAACGGCGGACACCACAGGACACCACGGGACACCGCAGGACACCGCGAGCCACCGCCAGACGGACGGACGGGTTGGCGGGGGAGAATCATTTGTCTTGACTTCGCCCCAGCAACGGCGGGTTTATTCCTCTCGCGCGGCCACGCAGCTTCGCCTCGCCCGCACGCACTACACGAGCGAAACGAAACGATTTCCCGGTTGGGGGTCTCCGTTGCATTGCGTTCTCACCCCCCAACCTCCGACGTCTATAAGTACAAGCATATGCATTCATGCATATATGCACACATGTATGTGCGCGTGTGTGTGCGTGCATTCCTTGGTCGGCGTCTGATATGATACGATCCTCCCCCTTCTCGGTCTGCAGCCTTTTTGGCCCAGAGTTTCACCTTTACTTTTTTGCCATCCGTCCCCCTCCACAGTGCGCCAGTTCGGCGCCCCCTGCAGGTCAGCATCGTTAAGATCCCCATCCCAACCAGGCCTGGGGTTCTAAGCCCCACCATTCCCACCAGGCCTGGTGTTCTAACCGACGGCGGTAAACTAGCCAGTGGAGCCAAGGCCATGCCAATGGGGATGGGCCCAGACATGCGATGTCTTGTTTTTTTCAATACGGGGTCCCTAGAAGTCCCGACCCTGTTCCCTCGGACACGTTTGTAATCTTGAGTTGTTTTTCCACGTTCCCAGGGCCCAGTCAGGGCCTCGAGGGGCCGAAAACGTAGAAACCGTCCGTCCTCAGACGGGGCTAGGACGAGGATCAATCCAGGGCGTTTCGGAACGCTCAAAGAGCGTTCCGAAACGCTCTGAGAAGGCCGCGGCGCCCGATACATCCTCTAGAGCCGCCGGATCTCAGAGATTCTCGACTTACTGTGAAGTTATACATTGCCGCAAACTGATATTTGAGGAAGGTGCCGCGCCAACACATGTTCTGCAAACGAACGTTTCATTGTGACATCTTTTCATTTGGCGGAGGCGCTGAGCGTATGACTCCCGAGAGCAAAATCAAACCATTGGCCTATGTTATGTTGGCATTGGCGTGGCAATGGCCTGGGGCACTACTCCCCAGGCCCAGAGAAAACCCAAGAAAAGCTGAGCAATTGCCAATCACACACAGGAGAGATCGAACAGACCCGAACAGCCTCCCAAGGGAAGCTCTTAGTGTAGTCAAGTTGCGTGGCATTTTACGCAGCCGTCGAAGTTCTTCCTTTGGATAAAACTGGGCGAAACGAATAATCTTGGCAGGTTAAAAATTGGCGGGGGGCAGTCCCATAATTTCCTGCAAATGAAGCTTTGAAGGCCGCGCTTCTTAATTCGGCGGGGGGCTTGACCAAAAGTGCCGCACGAAAAAAAGCGAACCGAACCTAAACACTTGGGTGTGTCACCACCCGATGTCGTCCTCGTCCTGGCTTCGTCTTACCGTCGGACCGAGGCATGAGATCGAGGTCGGTTCGGGGAGGCTGCTCTACTGCTCTTCGTGTCTGCTGGATGTCTTGCGCACCCAGGGGGAAGGCACCCACGTTCTTGCAGGATGCACTTTGCTGTCCTGGGTCTGGCTCTACGCTTAATTCATGCCTGTTCCTCTACAGGAGGAATATTCAAAAATAGTCAAACGATAGTCAGGGGACGATTTTTTGACCACTTTGTAGCATGTTTGGAACCTTCTTGTTTTTTGCATGTTTTTCGAACTTTCGCCCGAAATCCCAATGTGGGGGGACACGCCCGACCTAACTCTACGCTACGCCCTGCTTCCTCCACGACGCGAGCAGGTCCGACACCCAGCAGGTTCGGACGCCACTCCTGGGAGGTGAAATTCTGACTTTGCCCCGGCCCGAAATCCGGCTCCATCTGGCCGGATCCCGCCAAGTGCGGCAGCAGGCCTGCTCATTCCAGCCAAGGCCCGCTTGTTCCGCGGTCCAAACTGGCGCAGCGGCCCCCCGGTGGGGCTCGATCTTTGTGTTTGATCCTCCCGACGAAGCCCTCCCAGTGGCTGCCTCCGCATGTCTGGCCCAGCGGGCGCGACCGACGGCCGCCCCGCTGCCGCTCGGCCGCGCAGAAGAGGAGGGGAACCCTGGGATGCACCCCCAGGGAGCTGTTCCTTGGTGTCGCTCGGACGTGTGCACTTTTTTCGGCGGGGACGATTACGGAGCATCCTGGATCATCCTGCGAGAAAAAAAAAACACACGCACGAAACAGAAAGGCACAGGGAACGGACGTCCGAGCGACGGGGAGATTCGGACGCACCTCTCGCGAGCACGGACCCCCCCCCACCGTGTACCCCAGGGTTGGGCCCCAGATCTTGCTGGCCCAGGCGGAGCCCCAACGAAGCCCGGGATAGCTGCTGGGCCGACACGTCCCCTGCGAGCCTCGGCCTCGGAGGTCGGAGGCTCTCGCACCGCACCGCCGAGGCCCCGGGCCTCGGCGGCGCGGCTCCCTGGGGAGGCCGATCCCCTCCACGCCGGCGTTGCCGATGCCCCGCCGATGCCTCGGCGATGCATCGCCGATGCACCGGCGATGCCTCGCCTGGCTCAAGTGCCATTTCGGCTGAAGAGCCCCTGGAGGGCGAAAGCTACCTACGCTTGGCGCACAAACACACGTCAGCATCCGAGCAGGCTCGATAGTCCTTTCGATCGGGGGGCGGCGCGGCGCGATCCTCCGACCCCATCTCGCCGGACCCCGTCTCAAGAGCCTCTGCAGTCGGCCCGCACCGGCAGGAGAGGCAGCCTTGCCGAAGGGTGCCCTCGCATCCCCGCCCCTCCGCCTCGTCCTCGGCGGCTTCCGCTGGCCAACCTCGGTCGGAGCGTGTTCACAGGGCCCTTCCGAGGCCCTGGGCATCCTCACCCTGCATCCTTTCTGACGCGGGGAGACTGGAGCTGCGCCTGCCTGGCCCAGCAGGGGCCACCGATGGCCTCCCCGCTGCCGCTCCCCCGAGGGCCTCTGCGAAGTCCTGCCGCCTTCTGAGGATGCCTCCTCCTCCTCCTCCTCCTCCTCCTCCTCCTCCTCCTCCTCGTTTCCCCCCCCCTCGCTCGCCGCCGATGCTCGGACCCCATCCCTGGGGGCCTCTCGTGGAGCCCGCCTGGCCCAGCAGGTGCCACCGATGGCTCATGGCGCCAACATCGCAGAGCGGATTTCGTTCAGAAAAAGATAGGATGGGTGGGACTGGAGTGTCCTGGAGAATTTCGTTCTGGATTTCGAGGTGAATTTCGCGCGGATTTCCTGGCCAGGAATGAAACTAAATGACACCCACGTGAAATTCACTTCGTTTTCTGCTCGCCGTTTCGGGGTTTCGCATCGACAGAAATGCATGCAAATATCCACTACAGCACGCCTGTAAGGTCGCCATCTCGGGGAGAGTAACTCGGAGGAGGCGGAGGAGGAGGAGGAGGAGGAGGAGGAACTAGGAGGAGGAGGAGGAGGAGGAGGAGGAGGAGGAGGAGGAGGAGCAGCAGCAGGTGCCACCAATGGCCTCCCCGCTGCCGCTCCCCCGGGCCGGCGTGCTCGCCTTCTGCTGCGCCCTCGGCCGCGCCGCGGGCGCCGCGGGGCCGGCCGCGCCCGCCCGGTGGCCGGCCGCGCCGCTGCGGCCGCTGCCCGCCCTCGGCCTCGAGGGCGCGGGCAGAGTGGGGGAGGCCCGCCAGCTCGGGGTCGGAGGGCAGTGCTCCTCCTCCTCCTCCTCCTCCTCCTCCTCCTCGTCCTCGTCCTCCTCCTCCTCGCCCCTGGTTCCTCTCCCCCCTCCCCCTCCTCCTGCTCCTCAGCCTCCGCCTCCTCCTCCGCCTCCTCCTTCTCCTGGTTTCTCCTCCTCCTCCTCCTCTGATCTCCTCTCCCCCCTCCCCCTGCTCTTTCTCCTCCTCCTCCTCCTCCTTCCTCCTCCTCCTCCTCCTTCTCGTCCTCCATCCTCTGTCCTCCTCACCCTCCGCCCTCTTCCCCCCCCTACTACTCCTTCTTCCTCTTCCCCCCCTCTGGCGCCCTCTCCATGGTCAAATCGGGAAGAGAAAAACAAGCAGACACAAATAGTCGTCGATTCCAATGGAAAATCGGAAGGTATGGGACGTGGGGAGGAAGACGAGGCAAAAGAAGTGTCAGAAACGATGGGGGACCCTAGGATTTGTGTGTATTCCTTTGTCTGCCCTTGGGCTCCTTCATCGAAGGAAGGTCGGGGCCAAGCGAAGCCAGGACGAGGATACATTGAGGTGGGGAGATGTCGAGGATCTCTGAGATCTGGCAGCTCTGGAGGATTCATCGGGCGCGCACAAAGCACGAAACACAATGAGAGTACCCACCCCGAACCGACCTCGATCTTATATCTCGGTCCGATTGCAAGGCAAAGCCAGGACGAGGACAACATCGGGTGATGAGAAGTCAAGAGTCTCTGAGATCCGGCGGATCTGGAGGATGTATCGGGCGTCACCGCCTTCTCAGAGCGTTTCGGAACGCTCTGAGAGCGTTCTGGACCGCTCTGGCACGGATCTGTCCTCGTCATCACCCCATACGATTCAAAGGAAGGTCGGATTCGGGTTCATGGGTATTTTGCAGAGCTAGTTTCGAATCCTCCGTTTCGGTCAGATTCGATGTCGATGATTCCCGATTAAGAATCGAGTCGATGTCGGGTTCCGATATGGGTTCCGATTGTTCAACGGAGGCCTATCAGCTTGCCGATTTCCACCGACTTGATTTTTCCTTTTCGGCTGCCGATGTTCGCCGATCTGATTCATTTCGATCGCTGATCCGACTTCACCTGTCCTTGCCCTGCCCGTGCAAAGGGGGTCCCAAACATGTACGCAATAGTTCGTGTCATCGTTCGCACGGGTACGCACGTCGTGCAGCATGAGCACGTGGCTGCCACGCGCCATGAACCAGAGGATGAACTGTTGCATGGCATCACGGCCCCAGTACGAAAGCTCCCCTCGGCCCGGAGCCAAGGAGAGCAGGGCGCGAGCAAAGCATTGTTGTGCTGTGCTGGCATGCCGTTTCCGTTTCCCCGCTCTGTTTTCTGGCGCCAGCCCGCGGCCGTCTTGTTTGCGTTCTGGCGGGCGACGGTTCGGAACGGAACGGGGTGTTCGGGGGATGGCGTCGTGTTTTTGTTTGTAGTTTCAAACGGAAGCGGTGTTCAAAACAAGAAGGACGTTTTGCTCGCGCCACGGAAAAAGATCTGGCCAGCCCTTCGGGTCGTTCGAGTCCTGTCAGGTGGTGCCCGGGATGCCAGAGCGCTAGGCTGTTTTTTTATGGCCCGTAGGTAGTAGTTTCACGGTTGTATCGGCATGTCAGTGTTTGGGTGGTTGCAATTTCTTCGGAATTCAGTTTTGACCTGGCTGATATCCTGCCCTCTGCCGAAGAAGAAGCAAACTAGCATCAATCGGTCGGAGGTTCCGCGGATCTCTCAGAACTTCACTTTTCCGCTACTTGGCGGCGCCTCCAGCGCCATCTTTGGCGCGCTTCGCGCGCCCGCCAGGGTGGTGCGGAGGCATTGGCGCGTGGCGATCTAAGGGATCAGCGCGGACCTCTTAAAGATTCCCCAACCAGTGCCTGCTTTGAAGGGTTACCGGCGGATCTTCGAGGATTTGGCGAAACTTGGTGGCCGATTTCGGTGGGCCACCCGGCTCCCCGGTTCCCTGTTCCATGTTCCCGGGTTCCCGGTTGCTGGTTCCAGGCCGATTTGGGTGGGCGGCGGGGTTCCCGGGATTCCAGGATCCTGGGGTTCTTGGTCGATCTTCTTATCGCTCGGTCTCTCACCATCGATCTCATGTTTCTGGCCGCTAATTTCGGGGGCAGGAGTGTGACCATGATATCAAGTTCGCCACTTCCACTGTGCACCGACTGTTGACCTGCAGTGCCGTCGATCCGGAATCATGATCGGGGTAAAAAAAGCTCGCAACAGACACCGTGCACAGCGTAGTGAATAATAGGGATCGGCTCGCGAGCGGGAGTAGCCAAGCAATATATATATATATATATATATATATATATATATATATATATGCATTATGTTTCGGGTTGGTGGTTCGCACACCCCAGCGTGCAGTGGGCTCATACGTTGATCAGGCTGGCTAGAAGACATCTTTAGGCACACTCGTCGTCGATCCCTCCTCCTCCTCCTGCACAGAGTTTCTGCGGGCCCCTGGGGCCGTCGGAGCTGAGACCTCTTCGTGGGGCGCCTGCCGGCAAGCCGATTGTCAATTTGCTGCGGCTGCCGCACACACGCCCGGCTCTCGCTGCTGCGTTCCCCGGAGGTGCACTCCGACCTGGTGGTCTCCCGCGACCCGGCAGCGGCGGGGAACGGGAGCTCGACGGGGAAACAAATGTGCGTGTGTCAATGACACGGGTCGGGCGAAAGGGGGGGATTGGGAAAGGGGGGGGTTACGAAATTTGCTGCATGCAGCTGGTTTCGGCCGCACCGAGGGGCCCATTCCTCGATACATGCCGCTTCCGGCGCCGGGAGGCGCTGGGAAAATCAGCTACGTGAGCTGGTTCTCAAACCCCCCTTTTTGCGATCCCCCCCCCTTTCGCCCGACCCGAATGGCACGCTGCCGTGGGGAGCCCGTCGGCAGCCCACTCTGTCGTGTTATTGCTCGGGGACCGGGTCCTTCTTGGCGCTGGTGGGTTCCCCACGGCGGCGTGTCGCTGATGCCCCTGGTCTGCCGACATGGCTGTGGAGGACGAATCACGGAGAGGACGCACGTTGCCCAACAATTCGTGCAGATGTCTGAAACATGTGTTAAATAACATTTGCACATGTTAGAAACATGTTTGTAATACTTCCCGACATTTGAAACACATTCTTAGTTCGATGATGGGACTGTTAGGGTGTCCATTCTCGTGGCACCCTCAAACTTATACCCCTGATCCGCCGATGGTTGTTTCAAGCCGCGGCCCCAGAAGACCCGACCGCGTCTCCAGGCGCTCTCAAAGGGCAGCGTCTGTTTCCGGATCCATCTGTGATTTTTGCTTCCAGAGCAGGGAAAACGTCTCCCGATGGCCAAAGTTGATGAATGAGCACCGCCGCTGTACAAAAATCATATCATCGGAGACTTGGGATGGTGCCGCTGACGCGATCCCAGCCCAGTAGTTGATTTAAGTTTACAGCCGCCGTAGTGTGATTGCAGTGAACATCAGTCTGCGCAGTAGTATGTTGTAATAGGTCTCGGGTCAGCCATGCCAAATATAATACATTTGTTACCTAACAGCGAAGACTGATAGGTTTCTAGTGGTGTCAAAAGAGCTCACAGATCACTCCACAGGGGGGTCCGGGCAGGTGTTGGGGCGTTTCCGGGCGGCATGAGCCGGGCTCGTTTTTCACCAACAGTCACACACTTCGTGCTCTTCGCCTTCCCAGAACTCCATTCCCAGGCCACATTCTGGGGGGCCGGATGCAACAGTCACACACAAAGTGCTCTTCGACATCCCAGAACGCCATTCCCGGGCCACATTCTGGGGGGCCGGATGCAACAGTCACACACTTCGTGCTCTTCGAGTTCCCAGAACGCCATTCCCGGGCCACATTTTGGATGCCCGGAGCCAACTGTAGGCCACTTCGTGCTCTTCTATTTCCCAGAACTCCATTCCCGGGCCACATTTTGAATGCCCGGAGCCAACTGTAGGCCACTTCGTGCTCTTCGAGTTCCCAGAACTCCATTCCCGGGCCACATTTTGAATGCCCGGAGCCAACTGTAGGCCACTTCGTGCTCTTCGAGTTCCCAGAACTCCATTCCCGGGCCACATTTTGAATGCCCGTACCCAACTGTAGGCAAC
The DNA here is from genome assembly GCA_963575745.1 of Prorocentrum cordatum. NCBI lineage: Eukaryota > Dinophyceae > Prorocentrales > Prorocentraceae > Prorocentrum > Prorocentrum cordatum. The sequence continues at coordinate 515,319 of CAUYUJ010016294.1, forward strand.
TTCGTGCTCTTCGACTTCCCAGAACTCCCATTCCTGGGCCACATTTTCAGCAGGGGCAAGAGCACGACGAGGAGGAGGACGAGCAAGACCAGGAGGACGAGGACGAGCAGGAGCAGGACGAGGAGCAGGAGGAGCAGGAGAAGAAGGACGAGCAGGAGGAGGAGGAGGACGAGCAGGAGGAGGAGGACGACCAGGAGGAGGAGGACGACCAGGAGGAGGAGGACGACCAGGAAGAGGAGGAGGAGGAGGAGAGGGGGAGGAGGAGGAGGAGGAGGAGGGGAGGAGGAGGAGGAGGGGAGGGAGGAGGAGGAGGAGGAGGACGAGGACGAGGAGGAGGAGGAGGGGGGGGGAGAGTACCAGGAGGAGGAGAACGAGGACCACCAGGAGGAGGAGGAGGAGGAGGAGGAGGAGGAGGAGGAGAGAACACCAGGAGGAGGAGGACGAGCAAGACGAGGAGGACGAGAACGAGGACGACCAGGAAGAGGAGGAGGAGGAGGAGGAGGGGAGGGGGAGGACTACCAGGAGGAGGAGGAGGAGGAGGAGGAGGAGGAGGAGAGAGGAGGAGGAGGACGAGAGGAGGAGGAGGAGGACGAGGAGGAGGAGGGGGGGGAGAGCACCAGGAGGAGGAGAACGAGGACCACCAGGAGGAGGAGGAGGAGGAGGAGGAGGAGGAGGAGGAGAGAACACCAGGAGGAGGAGGACGAGCAAGGAGGAGGAGACGAGCGAGGAAGCAGAGAGGACGAGGAGCGAGGAGAGCAGGTGAAGAAGGAGAGAAGAGGAGGAGGACGAGATGAAGAGGACGAGGAGGAGAGGAGACCAGGCAAAGAGAGGTGGAGAGAGGGGAGGGGAAGGATACCAGGAGGAGAGGAAGGAGGAAGGAGGAGGAGGAGGAGGAGGAACAGGAGGAAGAGGAGGAGGAGGACGAGGAGGAGGAGGAGGAGGAGGACGAGGAGGAGGAGGGGGGGGGAGAGCACCAGGAGGAGGAGAACGAGGACCACCAGGAGGAGGAGGAGGAGGAGGAGGAGGAGGAGGAGGAGGAGGAGGAGAGAGCACCAGGAGGAGGAGGACGAGCAAGACGAGGAGGACGAGAACGATGACGAGCAGGAGGAAGAGGAGGAGGAGGAGGAGGAGGAGGAGGAGGAGGAGGAGGAGGAGGAGGAGCAGGAAAAAGAGGAGGAGGAGGAGGCAGGAAGAGGAGTGAGGGGGAGGAGACGAGGAGAAGGAGGAGGAGGAGGACGGGGGGAGGAGGAGGGGGGGGGAGAGCACCAGGGAGAGGAGAACGAGACCACCAGAGGAAGGAGGGAGAGGAGGAGGAGGAGTAGGAGAGGAGGAGGAGAGAGCACCATAGAGGGGACGAGCAAGACGAGGAGGACGAGAAGGATGACGAGCAGGAGGAGGAGGAGGAGGAAGGGAAGGAGGAAGGAGGAGCAGGAAAAAGAAGGAGGAGGAGGAGGCAGGCTGAGGCTGAGGCTGTGACTGCGACTGCCGTTGCCGCTGCGACTGTCATCGCGAATGCGACTACGACTGCGAGAACAGCAGAATTCGACAACTGGATTTTCATCTGAATCTTAAGGGGAATGCTTTCAGATATGCTTCTACACATCGCTGTTAGGTTGCTTTGCCGGGATAATTTTTTTTGGGGGGGGGTCAGTATAGTTTTGAATTATGTACAGGTGGTTGAGTGTTGTTCGATTTGGTCATGTTGCAATGAAAGGTCGAATGGCCTTCGCCCCATCCGGCCACCGTGCATGGGTTTCGGGTCATATTTTTCAGGGATGGCTCTTGGAATCTCTCCTGCGCCCATTTGGGGGCCTCTTTGGGGCAGTTGCGGGACCTATTGGGAGCCTATTGGGGGCATCTTAGGGCCTCTGGGGTGCCTCTTGGGGCCTCTTTGGGGCCTCCTGGGGGGCCCTCGGGGCCGAGGGCTCGAAATGTCGATTCGGGGTCCCCATCTGGGACCCCTCTTGGAGGCATCTTTGGGCCCCCGGCGGCCGTTTGGTCCGGCTAGGGTGTCTTTTAGAGGCCTCTGGGGCCGTCTTGGGGCGATCTTGGGGGCTTCTTGAGCCGTTACCTTGGGCCCTTGAAAGACTCCGTTGGATTGAGGTCTGAGGCTTAACGGACCTCAGGACACGCCCATTCCGTTCCCAGAGGCACGGTGGAGGACACTTATTAATTATGTCTCGTTCAAGCGAGGAAGAACCACCCGGACCGGACAATTGGCGTGTATTAAACGGCTTTGGGCGTTTCTTAAACAGCACCGCCCTGGTCGATTTCCTCTCTGGGCGCGTTTACTACACGATTTCGCGTGCCGGAGTGGTTATTCTTGTGGGGGACGATCAATGGAGAGGAAGCATGTGGCCAAATAATTTCCAGATGTCTGAAACATGTGTTAAACATATTTTAAACATGTAAAGAGCATGTTTAAAACATGTTTAGAGCATTTTCCGACATTTCACACATTTTAAATTCAATGATAGGGCTGTTTGGGTGTCCATTGTCGACTTTAAACGGAGAAGGTTAAAGGCGATATATAAATCGAGCATGTACCGCTGCCGTGCCTGGCTCAAGCCGGGCCCGGCCAGATATATGACTGTGCCTCACTGAGGCGCACGACTTGCATCAGAGATCGGAAAATACCTTTTCCATTGACGATGCCCATCCTATCCTTTACTCCAGATCCCATGCTTCGTCTTGCACTCTTGCTCATGCGATATGAGCCAAAGCCTGGGATATGGCAACGCTTAAAGCGTAACACATACCTAAGCTTACCAGCTTGTTTTCGACTTGGTAGCGGAGCTGGCTACACTCTCGTGTGGCTGGCTCTCGCTCTGATTCCTGTAATCCACGGCACAACTTGGTGGACTACTACTACGGTGGAATACCATGTTGCGCCGGCTCTGCGAGGAGCGGAGCCAGTCCGCGATCGAGCTAGCGGGGCAACCCGCGAACTCGAGACGCTCTCTCCTACTTCACTGCGCTACTTCACTCCCGACTTCCACCAGATGCCAATCGGCAACTCGATCGAGAACGTGGTCACCCTGCGGGGCTACCCGCAGCGGGGCCACCTGCATCCCGTGCCAGTCAGGCGCCTCACGGCTACTACGCCAGAGCCTGACAAACCACAGCCTAAACCAATCACCGAAGCCGAAATGCACATGCATTGGATCAAGATAACTATATTCGGCATTCTGTGGGTAATAATGGGATGTGCTGTGGGATACATGCGGCAGGGGATGGACGACACGCGTACTACTGGCCCTTCATGGGACCCTGCCGGTACTACGCCTTTTCGCGAATACGTTCGCGAAGTACATGCATGGTTAAACGTAACGAGTGGCAATATGACACCACCACAACAAGCTGCAGCACTACAACGAGGCCTTCAAGGTCTGGCTCGTCGTATCGCCATGCAGGTCCCCTCCCAGATCATCAATTATGGTGTAACTGTCAATGGACAGCCAACGGATGCAGTAACATATATACTGTACTTACTGAGCACCAAATTTGAAAATCTGGAAGATGAGCGCCAGCTCAACTCTGGCACTGCCCTTATCGACTTCCGCGTCGAAAGGGGCGAGCGAATCGACTCAGTATTAGCTCGATTCGAGATGGCCCGTGACGAGGCTAACTCTGTTGGCTTTGTCATCCCCAACTTTCAGATCCTAACGCTGATTCTCTTCAGAGCGTTAGGCGTTGGCGCGTCACGAGCCCAACACCTGCTTGAGCCCTTCAATCATCAGATGCCCCGAACACAAGCAGACTATGACAGGCTGCTGACCAGGATGAGGAACTACGGACATGTTGCCGAGCGCTCTCCTGGCAACATAGCGGGTATCTTCACAGGGCACCACTCACATGCAGGTGTCTACGCCACGACTGCGGGGTCACCCGCTGGTCCTGGCGAGCCAAATCCCTGGGCTGACCCAGCCGATATGCCCAACGAGGCCACTGCCCTTTTAGGGCAGACCGGCCAGGCATCGGCAGAGGCAGCTGAGGCGAACGCCTGGTCGAACTACTCGCCAGGCGCCGCCTACACTGCAAGCCCGCCCTCGGGCACAACCCTCTGGGGCCAAGCGGAGTCATCCGCTCAAGGGTCTCAGCCACCCTCACCGTTTGAATCTGGCACTGACACGGATACCTCATCTGACGATGAGCACAATGGCATAGTCTCTGCTGGTAATGACTACCCAGCGGATGACACTCACCTCTCTGAACAACAAAGAGCGGAAGCCGCCTTTATGGCTTATCGCAAATCAAAACGCCGTTGGAGGCGCTTTATGAAGAAACCAGTCAGAAAGGTGAGACGTGCAGTACGCCGACATTTCAAACGATTTGGAAAGGGTCGTGGCAAAGGGGGTCGCAGACGCCGTATGCATGGTAGGGGTATTACTGCTTTCCTCACGTCCTTAACTGATATGGCTTTTGAAGAAGTTCTTATCGGAGGCAAAGGTCGGGGTCACAGGCGGACCTCCGGTAAGGGAAAAGGGCGGAGGGGCAACCCTAGGGACGCTTCTGGCAATACTATGAAGTGTCATACATGCGGTAGCACAGAGCATTTGCGCGATCAATGCCCGAAGGGGAAAGGAAAGGGATCCGTACATTTGGCTCAAAATTCTTTTATGGATGACATAGATTACATTGACTACGAGTTTTACGTCAATCCAGAAGCGGCTCCCGCCGCGGGCTCCTCCACGTATTACGTGATGGCCCGCTACGCTGAAGCAACTGTAGCCCTGGAAGACTACGCAGTGACCCTCTTCGACGAGTTCCACGGCTGGGACGAGGTCGACGAGGTCGCGTACAATGCTTGGTTCGGTCTTCCAGCGGGGCCACCCGCCGGCGACGAGGTCTCCGAAGCCGAGACCGTCCCGGCAACAGAGGAAGAACTCACCGCCGTGCTGGCCCCGCAAGTGATTGGCATGCCGTTGCTGCCAAATCCTTCGTGGGCTGGTTCGGAGGCGGGAGACGCCGATGACGAAATGCGGGGCCATCCCGCGTATTCCGACTCCGAAGAAGCCGAAGAAGATTATAAGGACATGCTCCAAGAGCAGGTCTCAGAAGCAATCCGACTCCTGAGTGCGCCAGCACATCAGCAGATAACCATGAACGAACTGCTGTCACACCCAGGAGCTGCACGTCTACGTCCATACTTGGATTCGGACATGTCAGCATCTCAGATGCTGACAGCACTCCAAGCTCTAGCGGGGTCACCCGCCGAAGAGACGCCAGACGCAACAGCGGGGCCACCCGCTTGGTCTATGGATGTATTCATGCAAGGTTGTGATCAAATGGACATTAACGACCTCACGATGGAGCAGTTAAACGACATCGGGTACTTCAGAAGCCCGTATCAAAACGTGTTCATGGTCCAGGACAGCTCAGAGGACTCGGAGGACATGCGCTACGCCAAGAGGGACAGACGACCGTCGCCTCCCCGAGACTCAGAGCATGACGATCAAAGGCCAATGGCACGCGGTAGTGCGTCAGCGGGGCCAGCCCGCAGAAGGAGCCGTTCAGCTCCCAGACGCCCTACACATGATGAATCGGGCTATCCATACAGTACTGAGCACTCCGTCGGAGTATCCGCTCAGCATGTGCCGGATTGGTACATCAAATGGTACCCCGGCTACTCGATGGACACGCTTCGCCACTGGTATTCTAAGGAGTACTGCACTAAAAGGGACGAAACTGGCGCGATAATACGTACCAAGGGTGGCAAGACCAAGACGCCAGAGGCTTGGGACAAAAGGGCTAAGAAACAGGAGATCATCAACGATCGCAAGACATACAGGAAACAAGTATGTCAGTGCGAGCCCTTCAAAGGTCACATGCGCAGGTGTCCGATGGACCGCCCCTCCAGGAGCCCTCATCACGGTGAGACCCCGTGGAATTGGTCTCATGGAGATGACGCTGGCAACGTCCATGATCCTAATAAGGAGGTCCCTGGAGGAGGAAAGCGCATCACCGAAGCCGATCGTGTCCCTATGACCGAAGAGGTGGCCAACGTCGTCAGGGAAAATTGGGTACAGCTTCCCAATGACCATCGCCTCAAGGAATGGAACCGCCGATTCCATGAAGAGGCGGGGTCACCCGCAGGATCCAGTAAAGAAGCGGGGTCACCCGCAGGATCCAGCAAAGAAGCGGGGTCACCCGCAGACGAGGCGCCAGCCGCTGGGTCCGCGGACGACGATTGGATAGCTGTTGCATCTGCTGCTGGGTCCGCCGCCGGCACTGACCACACCGAACTGAATGAAGAATGGGCGGCGGAAGACGGCTCAGAGAATCCATTCCCTGATGGATGCGCCTGCTGGTACTACAGCTCTTCGGCGCAGAAGTGGTTTTGCACGAGGGTAATCTACCGCCATGAGAATGGCAAGTACAAGCTGGCCATAAAAGGTACTGCCGACATCGACCAGATGAGGCAGGTCATCCATGATCATGGCCAGCCAGAAGGCCCTCCTAGAGACCCTCCTGGTCCACAACCGGGCAAGGGCAGCAGACCACCTCCAAGACCTAAAGCCGACTCCTCGTCTTCACCGACTCCTGCGAAAAGGCACCCGTCCAAGAGCCCCGAAGGCACACATGGGCGGGCGAAGGCCAGAGGGATCGCCAAGACGGACGACCCTGAGCCGGCAGATCCTCCCGGTCTGTCCGTGACAGAGAGGAAGAAGGCTTTTGCTGGACCATCGACCCCGATGCCACCGGCGACCCAAGGCGATGTCAAGGACGAAGTTCGCGACAAGCCTCAGGCAGCTTTCCGAGGTGACTGGACTCCAACTCTGCATCAGCCGCGCCTTGCACCACGACCAGGTTCGGCACGAATGAAAGCGCAGCCGAAGCCCGAAGCTGGGATGAGGTCGGTGCGGGCAGAAGCGGCCGCCAAGGCTAAGGAGGACAAGGGCTCTGCGGGGCCACCCGCTAAAGCGGCGCCAGCCGTAGCAGCGGGGACACCCGCAGAAGGCACTCTCTCAAGGGAAGAACGCTTCAGAGTCCTCAAAGAATTTGGCGACCAACAGAAACTAACCGATGATGCAGCTGCTGACGAAGGTCACCCGAACCCTGGCGCGGAGTCATCCGCAGGAGCTGCCTCGCCAGCCGCAGGCTCTGCTGGGCCACCCGTTAAAGCGCCGCCAGCGGCATTAGCGGGGCCACCCGCACACGGGCAACCAGTAATGTCTGTTCTTAGGAACATCCCTCTGGGAGCCATCGAATACTGGCAAGGCATTGAAGGCAAAGGCCCGAAGCGCACCATAAACCCACGAGTCACTCCAGACGATACTGACCGATACGAGGTCATTAATTGTCCTGATCGTCGTAACTTCGAGTGCCGCAACGACTGGGAACGTGAACGACAAACCGTGGGAAATATGTTGCGAGACAGGCCGCCACTACGCGTTGCGCAGCATAAAGCAGAGCTCCTGAAGGTCATGGAGAGGTTCGGCATGGATCCGACTTTGCCGCGTGAAGGGCAGATGACCAAGGTGTCAATATGGTTTTCTACAGCCCTACGCCACAGTCCATATTGGAAGGACGGATTCAGCCGACACTTCGAAAAGATCAGCACTTTCGATCCATACGATGGCTGGGTTGTTGTTGACGATCTGCTGACAAACTGGACTGAAAATGATCAGTGGAAAGGCGATCGTGAAATGCACGAGGTGCTGATCAAGGGCAGGCCCCACACGTCATACGTGTATTGGGTGCTGCTAAACTGCTGTGAGATGATTGACCATCACGGCATGCAGAAGGGCAGGCTCCAGATGAAGTGCGTTGAGGACAGCATGCTGCTGCCTCCCAGGTTTCGACCAAAGGCACGCAGGCCACAGTACTTCATCAGAGCCACGAACGGCCACAGCAGTCCAGGCATCCACTGTCCCGAGTCGCTGTACAAGCCGATCACAACATGGATGAAAGAACCAGACGACCCAGTATATTTCATCCACGGGACACAGTGGGAGTATGTCAAGGACATTCTTGCTAATGGCCTTTCATGCCTCGCACAGGACAACCCTAAAAGGAAGGGGGGGCGCCAATTTGTGCACGGCTGCCCCTACCTCCCGGGCGACCCGAGGATTCAATCGGGCATCCGTCCTGACTCGGAGGTGCTCATATTCTGCAGCATCAACAAGATGCTGTCCAGTGGCTTCTCCCTATGGAGATCAGCAAATGACATAGTCATGACACGAGGCCACGACGGACGTATACCGCCCGATCATATCCTCCAGATTGTGAGCATTGCGAAATATCGGGTCGGCGAAGCCTGGAGCAATCCGCTGGCTTATGACAAGTCGCGGAGGCGGGGCCAACCCGCGGACAGGATTCGCACCGATGACTACCTGCCACTTAAAATGTGTGACAGAACTCTGGGTGTAATGGAAGATCACGCCATGTACCTAAAGGGCTGGACTAAGACGGACGGTCGTCCATTCAATTTGGTCATGACCGAGCAAGATGTTGCTCCACGACCGTACGACACACAGACAGTCCTCATGATGAATGCCCAGGAGGACGAGGTCATGCCTGAAGCGGGGCCACCCGCAGGTGCGGGGACACCCGCGGTAGACACCTCGGACGGTTCATGGCAACAAGTGGTCACACCAGTAGCAACGGTAGCATCTCCTTGGAGGCCGGACCAGCAGTCATGGGTCCAGGCCCTCAACAGCCATTTGACATCAGCCGACGTCTCTGGACTAACCGATCAGCTATACCGTGCTGACCCGTGGGCGGTGCATACAGGTATCCAAGACGCACAGCAGAGGAACCTGCGCCCTCCTGCGGGGCCACCAGGCGTCCTAGGACCACAACCACAACGCCCTCCGCAGCAAGCTGGAGGTGCGAGGTTTGTCCCTATGGGCGGTTCAGATGGTGGCTCGCCGTTTCGGACTCCGCCGTCTGAAACGAGCGAGAACAGCTTGTGGCAAAGACTCCAGGCGATTCGCGGGAATCCGGCGCTCGCAGCAGCACTCCAGGCAACCACTCCCTTTGGCACTCCGAGGGGTAGTGAAGGAGGAGTGGCTGCGGGGACACCCGCCGAGCGAACGCCTGCGGAGTCACTCGCACATGCGGGGCCACCCGCTGACGGACAGCAAGGTTCAGACTACGAACGTCGGGCAGCCAACTTGAGAGCACAGGCTACCTTTCTGCAGCAACAAGCTGATAGAGTGCCCAGCCTGTTGCGGAACCGCAACATAGATGTTACGAATCATGGCGACTTTCGGCCTCTCTGGAGCTGGACTTCTGAAGATGCTCCAAATGCTGATCCCACGAATCCATATCGACAGGTGTTTATTCCAGGAATAGCATCACACCCAATATATGGATGGGACAATCATGGACCAGCAGAGGCACAGGCCATGGACGCGCCGATGTACCCGGAGTACTACGCGCAGATGAATAACACTCCTATGATTGCGGGGCCACCTGCGAACGAATACACTCGGAATCTTGCCAATGAGATGTTTCGTTTGCAGTTTACACGAGCGGTCGATGCGCAGTCTATGCCGCACTACGCCTACATGCCCACGCCGACGGACCCCGAGACCGTAGTTCAGCCAGCTGGTCTCGCGGTGCCAGCCGCTATGGGCAGCATGCCAGACTACATCCGCGACGTGCACAACACGCAGCAAGCGATACTGGCATCTAGGCAGCAGGCTCGGGACAACGCCAGGCTGCGCCAACAACGCGCGATCCAGAGAAGGATCGAGCGTGAGACCCAAGCGGGGACACCCGCAGACGCGGGGCCACCCGCTGAACGGACAGATAGACGGCCGCCACCGACGCCATATCGGGAGGGCGAAACCACTTTCGAGCGCCAAGCTCGGACTCGCCCAGACGTGCCTGCTCCAGTCATTTCAGACTACAACTTCACACAGTGCCCAATCTGTATGGACACCTACGAGATGGGCACCACAGTGTGGAGACTGGCGTGTGGGCACTTCTTCCACGATATATGCTGGGATCGTGTTGCACAGCAGCACGTCCGCAATCAGCGGCCAGGCGCGCCGAACGAGGCCCCCTGCGCTGTATGTCGTGGGCCGGGCATAATTACAGCACGTTTCCCGTATGCTGGACAGCGCGACGCTGAGTCGGAACAAGCGCGCCAGCAGGAAAGGTACGTGGCAGATGCCCGGGAAATGCGTCGGCTCCGGGAAGCAGTGGAGGCACTAGAGGCTCGAGCCGCACACTCGGCGGAGCCATCCGCACGTGCCCCAGCTGCACAGGCATCCCCCTGGCCAGCGCCAGAGCAAGGCATCCAGATGCCAATCCTGCCTACGCTTCGAGCACAGGAGCCCCCAGCAGCGGGGCCACCCGCCGAAGCGGCTCCCGCCGCCAAAGCGGGGCCACCCGCAAATGGACCTCCGAATCCAGGATTCCTGAGGGCAATGGAGGCCAACATCAGGCGGAGTGGCAGGAGCGGAGGCGGTACGCGCAGGCCGACTGGATCATCCAGGACCTCACGTGTGGCAAGCCCGGTCAGCGCTAGGAGCCGGGCAAGCGCTGAGAGCGCGGAGGCAGCCCAGTTCCACACCACATTCATGATCGATACAAAAGGGCTGACCTATGCACGTGACGACACGGACACGCTGCCGCCAGGAGGTGAATGGATGTCCACACTCTCTGCGAATTATTGGGTTCTTGAACAGGAACCAATTACCGTAGAGGAGCGCCGCCAATATGAGCAGATGTGGTGCACCGAGTTAACCATGAGCCAATGGGTGCTTGAACAACGCCTGTTGAAAGGCACACTCGGTTCACAGATTACGTACCACACCGATGACCATGGTACGATGGCTCTGGCAGCGCGGAATGGGACATTCTTTCCCGACGAAGACGGACTGCCGTGCATCTCGTTCATGCTAGACATTGGCTCCAACGTGAACATCATTGGAGCCAATACGGCGCGAACCTTCCAGGAGGCTATGGCCAGGTACAATCATAGACCTGCCATATGCACCCTGAGCAAGACCCTCTACATTAACGGTGTCGGTGAGGGTGCTGCGATATGTCGGAAAATGGGCAACTTCAAGATCGGGGTGCAATACGCCAATGAGGCAAGCCCCCGTATCGAGGAGTATGCCTCCAACATCGCAGAAGGCTCGGGTGCCAACCTCCCGGCCATCTGGGGCCTTGGTGCCATGGAAGCACGTGACACGATCATCGTGCTGAAGCCAGGCTACCAGAAGGTTATCTTCCCCAGCGGTGATTACACTCTGAAGCTGGGGAGGGGCGCCAAGGTCCTGAGGGCGAAGAAAACTCCCTCAGGACATCTAGCCATTCCCTGCGGTTTGTATGACGGGGCTAAAAGCCAGACGGTCACGAACACCTTCACAATCCGCAGCAGTCGAGATGGCTACACCGAGACGGAGAGCGAAGAGGACCCCGTCAATGCGGGGTCACCCGCCGGTGTAGGTGCGGGGCCACCCGCCGGAGTAAGTGCGGGGCCACCCGCCGAGACCACAGCGGGGCAACCCGCGACGGGACAGTCCATGACCGTCACGACTGATACGTACATTGTCGAGCCGTATCTCGACAAGCAGCTCCTGGAAGACACGACCCGTTTGATCGTGGACAGGACGCTGAACAGCTGGTGGGAGGGCCAACAGTGTCCCGAAGGGACCTGGCCACATATGAAGGATGCCCTGAAGTCCAAGATATTTTGGGCAGTCCAGGAGGCGGTGAATAAATGGGCGCCTGAGAACCAAGCGGGGCCACCCGCGACACCGCCACCACCACCAAGCTACACGGGCGGAGGTTCGTCGGACTCTGCGGGGCCAACCCGCGTGGAGATCGTGAGCGTAGCCGCACCAGCGACTCCTGCGGAGCCATCCGCTAACAGCATGCCCCCGAGTCAGACGGCAACGTGGTCACACGACCGCCGCTGACGGGGGCAGGCGGGCGCGCCGGCGGCGCTCGCTTGCGAAGAGAAGCCGAATACCGGCCTCCTCGCGACATACGTTGGCCGCGCTGAGGCCCGAGAAGAAAAATATCATTCAAAATGTCTCGTCATCGAAGATATTCGCACAGCTTGCGCTGAACTCCGAACCCGTGGATATATATGCGACCGGATTACCCATAATGAGGTAATGACTTCAACTGGAACACAGTATTTGGGAAATTTGTTGGCAGGAGACTACAATATGTTGTGGGTGGCCACACCCTCTGATTGGTACGTTCGTACTCCAGGAAAGAGGGCGGGACCACATTATCAACGTATACAAAATCTCCTGATCAAAGCGCGTGCTCTGAGAATGCAGATAGTTATCCTGGGGCCACCCGGGTATTTCTGGAAACAGGGTCCGATCAAAGATGTTATCGAAGATTTGAAGCTAAGCATTATACGAATCAGACTCTGTCATTTCGGTATCAAGTTTGACCGATCCAGTAAATATCCCAGTGGTTCTTATATACAAGTTGCTACATCTTGTCCTCATATACCGATAAACTTATGGAAATGTACTTGTGGATCACACAAGGAGCATGATTTGGATTGGTATGGCCAAGATCAGCAACGTGCCGAGTTTCGGTATAAAACTTTGGCTATTATTATTGCACGCTTCCTTGATCAACTCGATAAAGCCAACATGATCAGGAATGAGCGGAGTGCGGTACACCTCAGTGTGTGTACACGCGTTGACAAAAAGGTCAGACACTACGTCCAATGTCCACAAAAGGGCCCTCAATGGGACCATGTGGTTCGTAGGGTCACGACCGACCTGGACACGAACAAGATCGTTCAAGATATCAGAATCCAGGATCAGCCAACTGGGTACAATTATGTAGCTCCATTACCTGATGGGGTTACAAACATCAGTACTCGGCTATACTGGGAGCCTCCGGCTCCAGTTCTTCATGGCAATGGTGAGTCGCGAAGGCCACGCCCAAAGCGTGTGACGATCGTCGACGACGATCGATCTCCTCCCCCTTCGATTGAGCGTTGCCAAACGCGACCCACCAACAACCTTCCTGAAATTCCGCCATTTCCTGACTTAACAGCGGATTCCTCCGCAGCGGATCTCTCCGCGGAAACTGCGTTGCCCACTGATGCCAGGATAAAACAGAAAGAAAAGCAGAAAGCTGACAAAGAAGCCGGCATCAAACCGAAGAAAGTCCCGAAGAAAGTGGAAGACGGTAACGACGACTGTGGAGAGGACCTCAAAGGGCTTGACTGCTCCACATATTTCAACGACGTTCCTCTTGACGACTCGGACTCGGACAGCGAATCAGAGGACATCTTCATGATGTTACCGGCGGGGCAACCCGCTGACTCACATGCTGATGTCTTCTCGATGGTCCAGTCATTATGCTACGGCAGAAACAATCAAGTGGACATGCTTGAATTATGTGGGGGCAAGGGTGGTATATCCATATTAGCCTTCAAGAGGGGACTCTCGTCAGGCGGGAACCTTGACAAGATATCTATGGTTGACCTTGGAAACTCGGAAGTACAAAGAGCAGTCCTCCACTACCTCAAGACTTGCTTTGTCAAGATCACGATTCTGCAGCCAAGCTGCAGAACTACTGGACTTCCCTCCTATTTCAACGCACAGGTCAATCATGATACGTGGCTTAAACACCACAAAGAGGACCTGCCTCACATCACGTTCTGTGGAACAGTCGCTCTATTACAAGACGACCTAAGACGTTTCTTTCTCAGGGAACAACCAATGGGCACGTGGGTGGATGAGATCCAGCCATGGAAGGAACTGGCACAACGCAAGGTCACTTGCCAAACGATTATTGATCAGTGCACGACTGGTCTCAAAGATTCATTTGGACAATACATCCGCAAGCCAACACAGATGATGGCAAACAAAGAAGAGTTGTTGGCACCTTTCAGAGGCAAGCGTTGTCCAGGTAATCATGTGCACGCCAATGCTTGTAATAAAGAACTAGCAAGGGCGGCACAGTATACCTACAGAATGCAGTCACTGATCGTTGATGCGGTGCAAATCGCCAAAGACCTGTTTGCTTACGGTCGCGATCCATTCGCGAATCGTGAACGCAGCTATGCGTTCGTAACAAACAGTGCTGGCTACGACTTGGACGACCCAACAATCCGGAGACACCCAAACGGAGAAATCTGGCGACCACCACCTGGCGGTCTTGGGTGCCCTGGCTGTGTGGACAACAACTACAAGCAATCACCAAAGCACAGCAGGGATCCGAAGATGTGTCGGTGGTATGATGTTGAACCGTATTACTGGGACTGTCCAAGCTGTAAGAAGGAATATCAGAAGAGCAATCCTCACCACACCAAGATATCTGGCCAATGCAGATTCGCCGAAAAATGGAAGCTGCCAGATAACTTTGGCCAGCCGCGCCCGGCGGGGCAAGCCGCTCCTGCGGCGCCAGCCGCGGAAGCGGCTCCAGCCGCAGAAGCGGCGCCAGCCGCAAAAGCGGCGCCGGCCGCGAGAGCGCGCATACGCGCGCCTAGGCCGCCACGGCCTGGTGAGGGCGATCCAACCGCAGGCGCCAGCAGCCATGACATCACCAGAGCCGACGGGGCTAATGGTGGCAACAGTGGCGCTGGCAGCTCTGACGATCACCGTAGACTGCCACAAGTTGCAGCAAGGCGCGGACGCATGGAGGGAGGAGATCCTCCACCACCGCCGCAGCCTCAAGCAGAGCCGAGGCCAAGGCCAAGGCTCCCTGATTGGACTCGCTTCGACGTTCAGCTCAGCCTCCAAAACCTGCGCAGCTTCGACCCAGCTGTAGTGCAGCGAGAACTCCGCAAACTCCACCTGAGATGGTTTCATGCCAAGGAGCCAAAAATGCGGATGATTCTAACCAAGGTTGGTCTGGGTGAAACCCGTTTGAGTCTGATCAAAGGCATTTGTGACTCGTGTAGAGAATGTCGAGCCTGGGACAAACCAGGCAACACGGTGATGCCTTCTGTGTCACTGCCAGGACGTTTCAACGAGGAAGTCGAATGTGATCTTTTCTTTTACAAACAGGAACATATTGTTTTTCACATCATCGACCGTTGTATTCGCTGGGCAGCTGGCACAGAGATTCCTGATAAAGCCATGCATACTGTTCTCGATGCCTATCATACGACTTGGATGCAACATGGCCCTGCTAAAATCTTATACTCCGATGGGGAAGGAGCACTGAATAATGATACAGCAAAGGCCATCCTTAAGGCTAAGGGAACAGAGCTTCGTATTCGAGCGCGTGGCCAACACGCTACAACTATCGAAGCTAGGAACGGCATCCTGCGACACCTCTTACACGTGATGGGAGAAGAATTGAATAGATTAAATATTCCTCTCAATTTCACTCGTCTCTTACATGAAGCCTTGTTTGCCAGCAACGCATTTACCTTCTACAATGAAGTGTCTCCGTACAATGCGCTGTATGGCAGACAACCAGCTATGCTTCCCGATTTCCCTGTCTTGGATCATGATCAGTCCGCTGAATCATCAGATCACTCAAGGGAGGAAACAATCAGGAGGGTTAGTCTGGAGGCAATCACGCAGGCCACTGCGGTTGCCAAGACGAACAGGGCTCTCCGTACGAAGACTACTGCTACGGGTGAATTTCACTACAAAGAGGGAGATCTCGTGGACTATCATCGCCCGACCACCACGAAAGACGACTGGGGTGGATGGAGTGGTCCATACCCGGTCATCCGCAACGAACCTGACCGAGGCCAGGTCATCGTGAAGGTCGGCAGTCGCGAAGTGCGAGTACAGTATCCTGACACACGACACACACTGTACATCGAAGCACTTATGGTCCGCGAGATAGGATCGGACAATACGGCCCTTCGGACAGTATTGGCCTTTATTGCCGGTCTGCCAGCGGGGAAACCCGCCATGACTTTCGGATATCTACCAGCGAAACAGGGTCGGCTGCAGATGACTGCTGCGAGCCGACTTTCGCCTAAGGTGCACTTGGCTCTTCAGTACCTCATACGCAACTACTTTCGTATTGAAAACGTTGTTGCTGTACGACTTGCCAAGAGCCTGACGAAGTTGCCTGCTGCACCCTATGCAGACAGCTGTACACTAGTGCACTATGATAATGATGTGACCCCTGGTTTTCATTACTATGAAGCTGATGGCACTGCCTTGAACATCTATGACATCACAGGATCTACACACTCACGCATCATCCAGTGTCTTAAATCCAGGAAGCCGTCTGCTGGATTTGACCAAGACCTCACTAAGTTTGAGGAACTCGCTGATGGTCCACCACCAAGCGAATCACCTCCAGCAGCTGCTCCTGAGGAGCCTCCTACGGATAACGATGGTCGGCTCCCGACCATCATAGAGGAAACAGAAGAAGATCTGGATGCTTTTGTCTTGAAGTCGTGGTATGCTGAACTGATGGATGACAGAACACTCCTTGAAGCTGACACAGAGGAAGTCATGCATACAGTTCCCACATACATGACAGACACACAGTGTGTGTTAGTCTCTACGACCTGTGAAGATGTGCAAGGCCACTTGCCGGAGCGGGGTCACCCGCCAGGATACGACATGGACACTTCTTACTACGTTCCTTTATGCTCCACGGATCCGGATAGCAAATATGATCTGGACTCCGATGAGCACGGGAAGTACATCGAGCTCTGCTTCACAGCAGACATGTCCAAAGTCGTCCTGTCCGAGCAGCAACACCGATTGTTGGATGACAGCAGCGTCACAACTATGCGAGTATACGTTAGCGCTGCCTCCAAACGTGCCGTGGTCGTCAAGGAAGACGATCTACTCACGAAGGCCGACATCCAAGCAAATCCGGTCAAAGTTTCCAAAGCCCTCTACACAGAATTGAAGACTTGGCTTGACAACAAATGCTTCCAGATGACTGACTTAAGCAAGGCGTCTAACATCATGACGTCACGCTACGTATACAAATGGAAGTTTGTCAAGAACGAAAAGGGCGAAATGGAAAGGACGATCAGGTTACGCTTGGTACTCCGTGGCTTCATGGACCTTGAAGCCTTTGATGTCGAAACCTTCTCTGGCACGGCAAGGAGGTCAAGCCAGAGACTGCTCGCAAGTTCTGCTGCATGCAACAAAGCTTGGATCATCGCTTCCCTGGACATCAACATGGCTTTCTTGAAGGGACTGACCTATGGCGAGCTCGCCGCGGCAACGGGCGAGAAAGAGCGTGTGGTGTGCTTCACACTACCACCTGGGTCAGCAGCTGTCCTTCGCACACTGCCAGGCTTTGAGTCATATGACGAATCAAAGCATTGTCTCCGGTGTCTGAAACCGGGGACGGGCACGAAGGATGCTCCCAGGGCATTCTCGCTGAAGCTCAGGTCCATCACTAGGAGCTTTGGGCTACAGCCTACTTCATACGACGAAGAGTTCGAGATGAGCCCAAACCTCTTGACAGCCAAGCACGTTGATGACATCAATATGACTGGGAAGGAAGAGGCTATTGACAAGTATGTCAAGTGTGTTGAAGATACGTTTGGGAAGTGCAAACTGAACAAGCACACATACACAAACTGTGCCGTTCGGTACAACAAGACCGATGATGGGAGCGTCA
Organism: Prorocentrum cordatum; assembly: GCA_963575745.1. Lineage (NCBI taxonomy): Eukaryota > Dinophyceae > Prorocentrales > Prorocentraceae > Prorocentrum > Prorocentrum cordatum. Next base: position 532,824 of record CAUYUJ010016294.1, read on the forward strand.
CTCTCGATCAGGACGAATACATCAAACAGCTTCGTCCTATCACACATCCAGAACTCACAGGAGCTGATCCTGAGAGCAAAGCGACAAAGACGATTTCTGATATGTTCGTCAGTCTTCGTGGCGCTCTAGCCTATGCGTTGATCACGCAGGTATGGCTGATGGTCTATGTTGTCTCACTACAACGTATCCAGGAACCGACAAACATCCAGGTACGACGACTAAACGCGGTTACCAGAAAGCTACAGGCAGGTCCGAAGAAGATCGTGTATCAAGCTATGACCCCAACAGGAGAAGTCGACCTGCATAGCGATTCTGGCTATCGTCGTCTCAACGGAGATGAAGACGACGAAGTCAAAGGCTATGGTATCCGCGGGGCTAACCTGCTGAGGCGTGGCCACACGCAAGCGGGGAAACCCGTCGTGCACCTGGTGGACGCATACTGCAAGTCTCATCGACTGCAGGTGCGTTCGAGCTACTCTGCGGAAACACTGGCAGCAGCCCACAACTTGGAAGACTGCTACCCGACCATTGTAACGCTCCACGAGCTACACTCGGGACCATTGACCCCCACACAGTTAAAGAACATATTGGAAATGGGTGGTCTATGTATCAAAGTCACTCTGACTATTGATGCCGAGTCTGTCTTCAAGTCTTTGTCTAGCAAAGATCTGAAGAAGCCCACAGAATGTACTCTGCTTGGGCACATCAGCTGGATCCGCCAGATGATGGAACGCGGAATCGTGGAAAGCGTCCAATGGTGTGACACGCGGGATATGACTGCCGATGGTCATACCAAAGGTAGTATTGACCGCGCGTTGCTCCTACAAGTAATGGCCGGCCAGCAATCCTTCAAGCACGAGCTGAAGAAACATACGCCGTATAGGGCGGGCAGGTCGTCTCAGGACGGCCCTGCCTCCCGAGCCAGCGGGGAAACCCGCGGGCAGGTGCGCTTTAGTAGCGAGGAAACTCGCCGGTAGCGAGGCTACTCGCGCGCCCTTTCCTTGTAGGCAGCCGCTGCTGCTTAGCACTGTTTTTCCGCATAATGTAGAAGTGCGGTACCTGCTCGTCTCCCCCCCCTCCGACTTTAAACGGAGAAGGTTAAAGGCGAGATATAAATCGAGCATGTACCGCTGCCGTGCCTGGCTCAAGCCGGGCCCGGCCAGATATATGACTGTGCCTCACTGAGGCGCACGACTTGCATCAGAGATCGGAAAATACCTTTTCCATTGACGATGCCCATCCTATCCTTTACTCCAGATCCCATGCTTCGTCTTGCACTCTTGCTCATGCGATATGAGCCAAAGCCTGGGATATGGCAACGCTTAAAGCGTAACACATACCTAAGCTTACCAGCTTGTTTTCGACTTGTCGTGGCATCCACAAGGTTATTCTGGGGGTGGACTTTTCGATTTCTAATCATGACAGAGCGACAGCGAATTACAATTACTCATGTCGCGGTCGTCGCGGCCTTTGGTGGGCCAAGGCGCATGCAGGCTCCCGGGCCCGCGCGGCCCAGAGCGGCATGGATCCCGGCGGGGGTGCGGGCCACGGGGGAGCACGACGACGACGAGGCCGACGATCCCGATGGCGACACCGACGAAGAAGGCGATGCTGAGTATGCTCATATGGCTCGACTGATAATCATGCTGATGACGATGACGATGGCGATGATGCTGATGCGGATGGGGATGCGGAGGCTGATGATGATGATGCGGGTGATGACGACGACGATGATGATAGTGTGAATGATTATAATGGTGATGATGACGATGATGCGAATGATGATGATGATGATGATGATGATGATGATGATGGTGGTGGTGGTGGTGGTGCGAATGTTGACGATGATGACGATGATGCTGATGATGATGATAATGATGAGGATGATGATGCTGATGATGATGATGATGGTGATGATGATGATGATGATGATGATGATGATGGTGATGATGATGATGATGATGGTGATGATGATGATGATGATGATGATGACGGCGTTGCTTGTGGTAATAGGTGCAGTGGCGACGATGATGGCAGTGCGGAGGAGCGAGGGCGTTGCGGAGTGAGGAGGGGGAGGAGGACGAGGAGGAGCGAGGAGGATTTGCGGGGAGGTGCGAGGAGGAGGAACGGGGGAGGACAAGGAGCGAGGAGGACGAGTAACGAGGAGGAGAAGAAGGGAGAAGTAAGAGCCAGGAGGAGTGAAGAGGACGAATGGGGAGGATTGATGACGAGGAGGAGTGATGATGATTCGTGTGGAGTAGGGGCGCGGTGGCTGAGTGAGGAGGACGAGTGCGAAGGAGGCGACGTGCTGAGGGAGTCGGAGGAGGAGTGGGGAGGATGGAGGGGTGAGGAGAAGGGGGAGGGGGAGAGAGGAGAAGGAAGAGCGAAGAGGAGTGAGGAGGCGGAGCGAGGAGGAATGGGGAGGAGGAGTGGTAATAAGAGATGAGGAGTGGTTCATCCCCACCGCATACATGTCGTCATCCTTTCCACCATACGATAGTTTATTATCCTTCCCTGTTCCGTCCCCCCCCCTCCTACGACCCATCTGCTCCAGCACTTTTTAACGTCATCGCACTGCTCGTTTCCGCCGTCCTACAACCCATCCACATCGGACCATGTTCTTCATCAAATTACCCCTCATCCTTCGCGTCCCATCGCTCTTCCTCCGCCTCATACCTCCCAACCGCCCCCCTGATCCGGACATGCTTTCCTTCCAACAGTCCCACCCTCTTTCACGCAACACATCCTCACCTTTACCCCTTTTCTTTTAGTGCTTCCGTCGTTTCTACCATCCTTCCCCTTCCTACCATCCTCCGTAAGTCCCCTCACCATTCATCCTCGTATCGTTCCTTCTTCTTGTTGTTCCACGTTCTCTCCCCGTGCTTAATTGCACTCAACATCATGTTTCTCCTTCCCATCCTCATCCTTTTCTCCCCGCTGTTCCTCATCCTGCAATTCCTCACGCTTGCCATTCCATATCATCCTACCGTTATTCCTCCTTCGAGCTGCTCCCCTTCCTCTGTCTTTTCGCTCTGGCCACTACTCCGTTTCCTTATCACGCTGGTCATTGTTTTCGTCATCCCCCCTCCTGCTCATCCTCATCCGCCACCTCCTCCCGCTGCTCCTCCTATGCCACTTCATCCGCCTTTTTTATCGTTCGTCCTCATGCCAGCCTTTCTCCTCCATCATTCCATTCTTTCATTCTGTAAGTTATGATCCTCCTCGTTCTCCGCCTACCGCATGTCCGTGTCCTGACCCTAAGTGTGACCGTTTTTCTCCCATCCCGAGCCCTTCGAATTCATTTTACTGCCGTCTCTCCTCCCGCGCATTCTGATACGCCTCCGTTTCATTCCTCTCCTCCCCCTCTCGAATACAATGTTTTCTCGTCCTTGTGCAAGTCCTCCATTTTGCCTCTCCTCCTCCTCCTCCTCCTTTTCCTGGTCCTCCTCCTCCTCCTCCTCCTCCCACTCCTCCTCCCTTTAATCCTGCTCCCTCTCGTCCTACCAGGGCCGCTCCGCCACCCTTGTGCGGCTCCTCCCTCTGACCATCGCTCCGCCCTGCCATCGTTCCCCTGGCCCCATCCTGCTGCTTCCCCCATTTGATCTCCCCCGCCATTCACAAAGTCGACGAGCAATGCAAGATTGCGGCAGCCGTGGCCGACTTCGACGTGATGATCGTGGACGAGCGGAGCGTCAGCTCCAAGCAGCTCGATGTGACGGAGTTGCTCCTCCATTTCGAAGCTGATTCGATTCGGTTCTAGTTCCGGCGAATGCGTTGCCGATCCTGTCGACGAGTCGCGTCATCAGACTCGGCTCCGACGCGACCGGATTCTCCAGGAGAGCTTGCGTCACGCCGGCGAGGTGGCAAGCCGTGCATCGCGACGGCACGATCACGAGGAATCTCGTACCTGCGCTCCGCAGGCTGATCTTTCGCGAAGCTCATCTCGCTTCGCAGAATCTTCGCAGCGCGTGCAAGGCTTTGGCATCTGCCTTCGCAGGCACAAACACGCTGTGCGCCGACATGGGCGACGCCTTGATCGCGCCGGACTTCGAGAGCCCGGGCACCGAGGTAATCATCGCAGCTGTCCTGCTCGAGTGCATGGCCATCAGAGAGGCTCTGTCCGTCGAGCACTACCTCCAGGAGATCTCGCACGCGCGCTGCACAGAGAAGAAGGCGATTGCCGGTTCCACGAAGCTCGCGAGCACGTATGGCGGCCTGTGAAGGGCGCTCGGAGGTGCGCGCGCCCCTGCTGGACTCGGCTCGGGTTTCGTGGTCGGGTTCGGGGTCGTCCTGGGGCGCGTTCTGGGAACCTCTCCTTGGTTTCCAGGATACGGTTTGGGGTCTCGTCTCTTGTCTGGGCTCTTGGGTGGGCTGGGCCTTCCCCGCGCGGGTTGGGTGCGCGTGGCTTCTGCGACCCGCGCGGGTCTCGGATGGCGCTCGCTCCTGTCGGTGCCTTGTCTTGGGTCCTCGTCGCCGCGTGGCCCTGGCAGGCTCCGTCGGGCTACTCGTCCGAAGCGACGAGTGCCTTGGCGGCGTAGCTTGCGAGCTGGCCGTCCTGATGTGCGGGCTGGCGGCGAGAGGCTGCCGCGGACGCGCGCTGCGCGTCGGCGGCCGAGCCTCGACGCGCCCGCCGGCGCGCCGAGGGTGGCGCGAGAGAGAGAGAGAGAGAGAGAGAGAGAGAGAGAGAGAGAGAGAGAGAGAGAGAGAGAGAGAGAGAGAGAGAGAGAGAGAGAGAAGAGAGAACGAGAACGAACGAGAACGATATATATAAGAGAGAGAGAGAGAGAGAGAGAGAGAGAGAGAGAGAGAGAGAGAGAAGAGAGAGAGAGAGAGAAGAGAAGAGAGAGAGAGAGAGAGAGAGAGAGAGAGAGGAGAGAAGAGAGAGAGAGAGAGAAAAAGAGAGAGAGAGAGAGAGAGAGAGAGAGAGAGAGAGAGAGAGAGAGAGAGAGAGAGAGAGAGAGAGACCAGGGGCGGCCAAACCGACCCCTACCAAACCATACCTTTTTTTCAAAGAAGGCGGAAGTGCGCAAACACAGGGAGCGAATGAGATCCTTCCTGAGAGCGTCGCTCTCGCAAGACCGGGTCGCGGTCCCAGGGGCATGCGGAGAGACAACTAAATCGAGACGTTTTGGAAACCACTGCACCAGTCAAGCGCTTCGGGGACGAACATAAACGAAAGCGCCAGCGCGGGCAGAAGTCGCGACGACGGGCCGGCAGAAAGAACGACGCAAGATAAGGAGCACGGCCCAAGGACAGTCATCGGGGAACGTCAACGGCGCATGAAATCCACGCGCTGCCTTCGAATGGCGCGACCAACGGTGGCCGGCCAGAGCGACGCGTCTGCGCTGGCACGGGCGTTTATCATTCAAAATATCATGCCTCGGCCCTGCGCTGCGTAGCGCAACTCTTTCTTAATGGGAATCAGAGCTCCAAGGTGCGCACGTGATGTCGGTGAGCCGAAACGCGCGCTGAACCTGGGCGGCTAGGAAAAAAACGCAACCACCCCCAAAACGAACATATCCCAACGAAGCAGTCGCATGCTTTGCGCGCGGTGAAGTACGACCGCCAGGGTTTGAACAGTCTTACAACATACCTGGCAAACCTTGAACGATTTCTCAAAAGTGACCGGCGCACTCACGACACCAGAATTACAAATAAATCGTTTCGCTACTTCGGGAATTTGACAAAGGAACACCACGCTTTTTGTATTTTTGTATATGGACGAGCAAGTGAAACGTCACCCACCCTGACGCACGCATACGCGCGCAGGGATGGCGAATCGAGCCAATGATGGCCCAAAGAGACGGTCCTCCTGTGGAGGGGTTTTGACAGCGCGTGCCCGCTACATATCAGGAGCTTCGAAAGTGCACAAACAGACATATCATAGGATCCACACTTGGCTCTATCACAGAGCGCCCATGTCTGCGTTGGCAAGTATGGCTCCGGTGCCGAGCCAGGCGCATGAGTACGCACGTGCTGCGCGACCAGGCTCACGCGCCCCATGAAAGACTGCGGACGTTTCAAGGCATTGGCCACGCATCCCCACAGACGCAACACAGTACGTTGCACATATTGAGGCAATGAGTTGCAAATACTGGGAACCAATAGTATGCCTGGGTGCAACATGCCAGCACATGCCGCACAAACCACACGTGCAACCCCCATCCCTCCATTTCCGCCTGATATCCCGTCCACATATTTTATATATCCTTCCCTCCCCTGCCGCCCCCGTTCGCCCCCCCCCCTCCCCACCCTCTCTCAACTTCCCCCTCCTCCGCCCCCCTCCTCCTCGACCCCTGGCCCAGCTCGCCCTCGCGGCGGAGTGCATTGCGCAGCGCGTCGCCAGGCGAGGGAACTAAGGGAGGGAGGGGGGAGGGGGGAGGGAGGGGGAGGGGAGAGAAGGGGGGGAAGGGAGACAGGGCGAAAGACGCACACAGGGAGGGGGGCGCGGGAGGGGAGCCAGAGGAGGTAGGAGAGATACGGGGGGAGCGGGGGAGGGAAGGAATGCCGGAGGCAGGGAAGGAGAGGAAGAAACGAGGGCAAGGGCGATGCGGGCGAGGGGAGCTAATGCGAGGGGGGAGGGATGGGAGGGAAGGGGCACTAGGGAGGGAGGGGGCGAGGAAAAGCGAGGAAAGCGGGGGGAGGAAAAGAGGGCAAGGAGGAGAGACAGAGAAGGTGGGGATGTTGTGAGGACAGCGGAGAAGTGGACAGAATGGAAAGAGGGAGATGGCGAGAGGCCAAAGTGAAGAGCAAGGGAAGAGTGGCGAGGGGACGGCGAGGGAGGGAGAGACACGAAGGAGTAAGGAAGGAGGAGAGGATGGCGGCGGAGTAACGGGGAGAAGATCGGGAAAGACCAGCCGGCCTGGACTCCCGCGGCACCTGCGACAAAACCTTGCCCTCCGCCCCCCAGCGAGGCCCAAACTGCACTCGCGCGGCTTGCGGGGGCCGCGCGACTGTCTTTCGGGGCTCGCCCTGATGAAAATTTCGAAAGTGTGGACCCGGAGCTCGTCACGGTAGGGCATCATTTCCCAGAGGTCGTAGAGTGGGTATGTCTACCAGACATAGCCATTCAAGTCTTAAGTCTTAACTTCAAGTCTTAAGTCTTAACTTCGAGTCTTAAGTCTTAACTTCAAGTCTTAAGTCTTAACTTCAAGTCTTAAGTCTACTGAGCAGGCCTTAAAGTTATATGTGCTGGCACTAAACATACGTTATAACGTATTTCCCCTCTTTGCGGGTGGCTGCGTTGGTTTGTTAGCGGTTGTGTCGTTCGAGATGTCCTTGCAATTTGTCGCTCGAGACTTCCTGGCGAGTTACGGGCTCTCGTCATAGGGATTTATCGCGCGTGGGCCGTCGCTCGAGACTTCCCCAGAGAGGGGGGGCAATCGCTCGAGATATCTTTGCGAATAGCGGGCGCTCGCTCGAGACATCCTTTCAGCGTTCTCCTCCACCTCCTCCACCGTTCCACTGCGACTGCCTTTTGCCCTGCGTTCTCGCCCTCTGCAGCCGTTCTGGCCCAAGGCGCGGTGAATTGCCCGCCATTTCAATATGGCGGGCTCTCGGGAGAGATTCAACGATATTGAGAAGCTCACCGCCGCGATTGCCAAGCATGCTACGAGGCCGAATTTTTTGAGGTACGGCACAGCCCCTGGGGAAGACAAGTTTACCAACGAATGTGTGCAGGTAGTTTTGGACCTTCACGACTTTGTGAAAGACTTGGAGGATGTATCTCCCAACATGAGTATGACGGCGGAAGTTGCCAAGAAGGCGTGTGCGAACGTTGTCCGTGAAAAGGCTGAGGAATGGGGTTTCACTGAGGCTGCAGGCGCGTCGTGGGCACCGGATACTTCGTTGAAGATCACCTCCACGATGAAGCACCTCTACAATCCTCAGCGACAGTTCAAACTTGGCCAAAAAGTCCCCAAGTGGTTTTCGGATCTGAAGAAAAAGCAAGGCGTGGAAGGCCCAATTGAAGAAGATTCGCAGCCTGCAGTCTCTCCCGTCCCTGCGCCGAAGTCGGCGGCGCCGAGTCCCGTTTCAGAAGTTCCTCCGGTACCAGAGATCGGCTACGACCGCCCCCAGGCCAAGGCATGGCGCAAATTTCGCCACGGCGCGACGGAGCTGAGTGAGAACGTCTTCGAGAAAGAGGGCTCGGAGTTCATGTGGGCGAAGTTCGGCGACGACGCCGAGTATGAGCTGTCGACGCTTACGGTCGAGGAGTACAGGAACCGAGGCGCGGAGGTGGTCAAGCCGAAGAGGACGTTGGTGAGCGAGAATCACAAGGGCGCGCAGCTGGAGATCAAAGAGAAGAAGCTCGATGTGCACTGGGGCATCATTTTGGCGGTCGACGGCGCCCAGAAGTTGCAACTATCGTACTACAGGTACGACAAGGATGAGGCGCTCGAGATCATGAGACGGTTCTTGGCCGCCTACAAGAAGGGCAAAACCATCGAGCAGCTCAAAGAGATGAAAATAATAATAAAAAAAAATCATGAACACCAGCCGATGAAACGGCCAGCGGCAAGTGATGCGCCAGCAGATGGCCCTGCGGTATTCAAGCGTCCTGCAGCCGTCGCGAAGAAGCCCTCCAGGGTCGACGACGACGAGTTCGAGGGCGGCGAGGACGCGCAGGAGGATCCCGAGGAGGACGAGGCCATGAGCCAGGAGGACGAGGCCATGCTCGAGATCGACACGGTCGAGGTCGACGGCCCCGAGGTTCGCGGCGCTGCCGAGGGCCAGCAGGAGGCGAGCTATAAACGCACATTCCGCCCTCCTCCTCCTTCTCCTCCTCCTCCCCCTCCTCCTCCTCCTCCTCCTCCTTCTCCTCCTCCTCCTCCTCCTTCTCCTCCTCCTCCTCACCTTCCTCCTCCTCCTCCTCCTCCTCCTTCTCCTCGTCCTCGTCCTCCTCCTCCTCCCTCCTCCTCCTCCTCCTCCTCCTCCTCCTCTTCCTCCTCCTCCTCCCTCTCATTCGAGCCTCGCGTTCAATCTGACGCGAATGTTCAGGGAGTGGTTTCCACTCATCCTCGTCTTGATCGAGGCCCCTCCTCCTCCTCCTCCTCCTCCTCCTCCTCCTCCTCCTGAGGTGGCTCCAAAATCGAGCGTCAATTTTGTAACGATTTTTGACGCTCCATTTTCGGCTCCTCCACCCTCCTCGGATCCTCTACCTAGATCCTCCTCCTCCTCCTCCTTGTCCTCAACTTCCTTCCCTCTCTTCCCCTTCCCTCCTCTTCCGACTCTGACTCGTCGTCGTCGTCGTCCTCCTCCTCCTCCTCATCTGCCTTCTCCTCCTCCTCCTCCCCCTCCTCCTCGTCCTCCTCCTGGGTCAGTCGGTTGGGCCCCTCCTCCTCCTCCTCCTCCTCCTCCTCCTCCTGGGTGAGTCGTTCAGATCTCATCCAGAGGGATCGAGAAGCCCGAGCGACTCACCCAGGAGAAGGAGGGGGACGAAGAGGAGGAAAGGGATGAGGAGGAGAAGGAGGAGGAGGAGGAGGAGGAGGAGGAGGGGGAGAAGAATGAGAATGAGGAGGATCAGGGGTGAAGGAGGAGAGGGTGAGGAGGAGGAGGAGGAGAAGGAGGAGGAGGAGGAGGAGGAGGAGGAGGAGGGGGGGAGGGGGAGGAGGGGCGGAGGAGGAGGTGGAGGAGGAGGAGGAGGAGAGGAGGAGGAGGAGAGAGGAGATGGAGGAGGAGATGGAGGAGGCGAAGGAGGAGGGTGAGGGTGAGGATGAGGGTGGGGGAGGCGAAGGGGGAGCCCCCCCCCCGCTGACGGAGGGGAAACGGATGGACAGAAGGCCGAAAATGGAGCGTCAAAAATCGTTACAAAATTGACGCTCGATCTTGGAGCCACCTCAGGAGGAGGAGGAGGAGGAGGAGGAGGAGGAGGAAGGAGGAGGAGGAGGAGGAGGAGGTGGAGCAGGAGGCCCCCCCGTGCCCCGAAGGACATCGTGCTTAAGAAGCCCGCGGCCAAGAGACCCGCCGCTGCCGCGGACGACGGAGCTGGCGACGAGGACGCCGCGGAGACCGCGGAGGCGGAGACCGCGGAGCCCGCGGAGCAGGGCAGCATGCCCGCGCCCAGCGTAGGCAGTCTGTACTCGAAGTTGTTTTCGACCCAGTGAGGCTCAAAACATAGACTGGGCATCCCTGAGTCCGAGGGGCCAGATTGATCTCCCAAGGGCCTGTCCTCCTCCTCCTCCTCCTCCTTCTCCTCCTCCTTCTCCTCCTCCACTTCTCCCCGTTCCTCCTCCTGCCCCTCCTCCTCCTCCTCGCATCTCCCTTCCTTCTCATCCAACCCTCCTCTTCGAGGCCCTCGCAAGTTTCCTCGATAGATTCTGTCAACCGTTGTTTGCTACATCGCTGCTCCATCGCTGCTCCATCGCTGCACCATCGCTGCACCATCGCTGCGCCATCGCTACACCATCGCTGCACCATCGCTGCTCCCGGCTGCGCCATCGCTGCTCCATCGATGCCTGCTGCGGGGTCCCTCGGTAGATTCGAACGGCATTTCGACGCGCAAAATCCCATCGGGGCCTCAGCGAGGCCCCGACTTCCAGCTAGACGGTAGCCAATCGACCACACATGGTGGAATTCTGTCGGACTTGTTTTGGGGCCGCCGCCGTTTCAGTTCGAACGGTTTGAAAAGGCTTCGAGGGTCGGCCGGTTCGATGGCGTCGACGCGCAGCCCCACCGCCAGCCCAGAGCCTGGGCCTCGCGCTCGCCGCCGTCGCACGCTGTCGCCCACGCCGATCGCCGAGCGCCAGCACGCGACCCAGCACGACAGCCAGGGCGTCGAGAACCTCGAGCGGTTCGAACCGAGCCCGATCGCGGTCGACAGCAGCAGCGAGAAGGAGAAGGGGTCGGCGGATGAGGCGAAGCCCAACAACACCTGTGAGTTCTCCTACAACTCCTCGCAGACGGGCTCCCAGAAGCCATGGCGCTGCACGCTCGACGGCCAGCCTCCAGGCGATGGCAGGGGGGGATCGACGGATGAGAGATGGAGAAGCGAAGGAGGGGGAGGAGAAGGGAGCAGGTGGATCGGAAGCAGGACGACAGAAGGGGACATGAGGGAGGAGAGGCTCAGGATGAGGAAGATGGGAGGAAGAGGAGGAGGAGAAGGAGGAGGAGGAGGAGGAGGAGGAGGGTGGAGAAGGATGATATGGAGGAGGAGGAGGATGAGGAGGGGGAGGAGGAGAGTGGGGAGCCGCCAGGCGCTTTCGTTGGCGAGGAGGACGCCCCGAAGTCCGCGGAGGAGGAGCGCAGGCACTTCAACGCGGCCATCGACGCCAGCATGCAGGATGTTCACGATCGTGGCGAGTACGAGCAATGGCGTCAGAAAGCTGATGAGGAAGCCAGCCCGCTCGTTCGCCGCGAGCTGAGGTCGCACGTCGACGTCCCCGACAGCGAGCCGCTGGCACCTGCCGACAGCAAGCCCGAGGAGCAGCGCGCGCCAGAGGAGCCGCCCGCCGACGGTTCTGACTGCGAGGGCGACATCGCTACCGAGCAGCCGTGCCCGTTCTGGGCGAAGGGCATGCGAGGCGAGTTGGCAGGTGCAGACCTGGAGGAGTACCCCGAGGAGGAGTTCTCGAGCGAGTCGGAGGCTGACTTGGACTCTCTGGTGCCTGCGGATATTCCTGGATGTCCTGCGCTCCGCCGCGGTAAGGCTGCTGCTCCAGGATCCCGTGCGATCGGCGCTGGAGCTTCTGCGCCTGCAGCTGCTGCGCCTACAGCTGCTGCGCCCGCGCTGCTGCGCCCACGGCTGCTGCGCCTACGCCAGCGCCTGCGCGGCCGAGGCCGAGGCCGAGCGTGGCTCCGCAGCTGCGCGCAGCACCTGCGGCTGCTGCTCCGTCGACGAGGGTGGATGCCGAGCTGCGGAATGCAGCGGCAGCAGCTCCGTCGAGGGTGGGCGTCGAGCTGCAGGAGGCGCCGCCGTCGACGCCGCAGACGTCGAGCCATCCGATCGCCGAGGCCACGCCCGACAAGACCTTGGCTTTTCAGACGGCGGAAGCCATGCTGCACGAGAAGCTGAGCGAGGCCCCTCCCGAGCACGCCGTCAAGCCCGATGACCGCAAGATGGCGATCCTGGAGGAGAACACGGCGGAGCGCAAGCGGGGGAAGCGCAACGTGACGGGGAACTTGCAGCTCCTTAAGGCCGTCGAGGAGGACGGCGGCCACTTCGAGGCCCGCAGCGCCCTTGGCTGGCGATTCGATCGAGCGGTCGACGCGGGCGAACTCTTGAAGAAGCAGCTCGCGGAGGCCGAGGACAAGGAGGCCTTCAAAGCCAAGTGGGCCAACAGCAAGTACGGCAAGATCAAGGCCAAGTACCGCACCTTCAGCGAGACGCACGAGGAAGATTGGTCCAAGCGCGGGAAGGTGATCAGCTTCCTGAAGATGTGCTACGAGGAGGGCGGCCCGTCGGGCCACTTGGACCACGCCACGGTGGCCAACATGAAGGTGCACGCGCTGAAGTGCATCGAGCTGGGCTTCCCCTTCGTCCAGAAGGACCCCAGCCACGGCGGGCTGAAGTTCCTCTACTTCGAACTGCAGTTCCGCGACAGCTTCCGCAAGAAGTACGAGGAGGTCACGCAGCAGGGCGACGAGGACTCCTGAGAGGGAGGAGGAGGAGGAGGAGGAGGAGGAGGAGGAGGAGGAGGAGGAGGGGGAGAAGGAGGAGAGAAAAAGGAGGAGGATGAGGAGGAGGTGGAGGAGTTGCATTTTGGCGCTCTGCGCGGGCGGGCGCAGGAGGAGGATGGGGAGGAGGAGGAGGAGGAGGAGGAGGAGGAGGAGGAGGCGGAGGAGGAGGAGGAGGATGGGGAGGAGGAGGAGGATGAGGAGGAGAGGAGGAGGATGAGGAGGAGAGGGGGAGGAGAAGGATGAGGAGGAGGAGGAGGAGGAGGAGGAGGAGGAGGAGGGTAAAGAGTCTGGCACCCCGCAGGCCCGCGCTGGCGGCCCCGCGCCTGGTCGCAAGGAACCTGCTCCAGCAGATCCCGTCTCGAAGGCCATCGCCGCTTCGAAGCGGATTGTCGATATGGCCAAGCGGGTGATCGAGAAGACGAGCGGGCACATCGAGAAGATCGAGAACCTTGGCGAGTGGGCCTGGGCGAACAACCCCAGCGTCGGCGGTGCCATTAAGGCCTCCATGGACGCGCTGAGCGACAAGATCGACGAGACCGAGCTCGGCCAGAAGCTCAAGTCGGGATCGTCGATTCAGCAGGTCGATCATGCCGTAGCCAAAAGAGGTGAGGAGGATTGAGAGGGGGAAGGGGGGCGGGAGGAGGCGAATAGAGGAGAGGAGAGGAGAGGAGAGGAGAGGAGAGGGGAGGAGAAGAGGAGTGGAGAGGAGAGGAAGGGAGGCGAGGAGGGGGAATGAAAGGAGGGGGGAGGATCAGGGTTGAGAGGGGATTCGAGGAAGAGCGGCAGAACACAGAAGGAGGGAGGGGGCCTCGAAAGCCAGACACGATGTCAATGCCGAACTCGCCGTCGATCGATGGCCTCCCTCCCCAGGTCAAGAAGGACATGACATCGGAGGACATCATGGCGCAATCGGGGCTGCTCCACGGTCTGAAGGACCTTCCTACTTCTCATTCTCAGTATTCTCTTTCTCCTTTTCGTGCTCCTTCGCACGTCTCCTGCTCGCAGAAACCCGCCGACCTCCTCGCGCAGAGCGTGGCGAAGAACGTGAAGGCTGGCGGGATCCCGATGGCCACGTCCAATGCGAGCCCGAACGAGGCCGACGCAGCCCAGAGGGGCCGTAAGAGGGGTCGGGGCCAGTGAGCTGGCAGGCAGCAGAGGTGCAGGGCCTCGAGCTGCACGGCTCGCGGCTCAGAGAGCTGGGTGGCTGGCGGCCAGCCCAGAACGCCAGAGCCTCAACACAGGGGGGAAGTGAAGAAGGAAGCGACGTCAATGGGATCAAACCGATCGGAGATCCCGTCGATATCTATTTCCCTCTTGACCTCGCCCTTATGCTGAGGCTCACATCAATTTACCGTTGGCATATGCTCGGGGCGCAGTTGCCAGCTCGGGGATCAGGGTTGAAACGTTTCTGTAGGAAGCTTCGAAGGCAAACAATCACATATGCAACAGCTGCGCTGACATGTCCGGCGGTTTTATACAACAGTCCGGCGGTGTTATACAAAAGTCCGGCGGTGTTATACAAAAGTCCGGCGGTCTGATGCAAAAGTCCGGCGATCTGATGCAACAGTCCGGCGGATTTATACAAAAGTCCGGCGGTGGGATGAAAAAGTCCGGCGGATCCGCGGGGTGTACTAATTTCTGGCGATTTTTTGCCATCCGAAGCCCGATTCCATCACTGCTCCATCACTGCTCCATCACTGTTCCATCACTGCACCCATCGCTGCTCCATCACTGCAGGGAGGCACTTCACCTGATCAAATACAGGGTTTGGTGCACCCCCCCCCCATCGCTGCACCATCGCTGCTCCATCACTGCTCCATCACTGCGCCATCACTGCACCATCACTCGAGTCGCTGCGACCGCGGGGGGGCCGAGAGGGGCTCGACGAGGTCCTAACGTTCCAGGGAAAAATCAGAAAAACTTCAATGGGGACCATGAAAACCATTACGGATCCAGGACCAGCTCAGGAAAACCAAAGGAAATACAAACAAAACTTCGAATCAGCAGAGAGAGCCCGCCCCTGCCCGTCCGCGATCGAGAGCCAGCGCGGGGCGACGAACTCGCCTCGGGGGATTAGACATCTGGCGCAGAGATAGGCGGATAAGGAGAGAGCATGATGAGGAGGACGAGGATGAGGATGAGGATCGAGGGGCTGAGGGGGTGGAGGAGGAGGAGGAGGAGGCGCACCATAGCCATTTAACCGCCATGGCGGAAGGTCCAAGACGCAAGCGAAGGCGCATCACACCTGTTTTAGACGTAGACCAAGCCCAGAGGCAGCAGCAGGAAGCAGGCAATGCTTTCCTCAAAGAGCTGCAATCCATGTACACGGCTGGAACGCCTATGTCGGCAAAAGCGATGTGTTCTCTTTCATATCTAGCCGCCGAAGCTGGCGCAACGGGGCCGTGTAAATCGTGGGGCTTGTCGCCCGACCGTCAGACAGGAGCATTTCAAGATCACATCTACAAAATGATTGACAATACGTGCGGCGGTCACCGAGCTCCAGCGCTGAACATGAAGATGCCATGCCAAATTGGGAGTCGAAGGGTAAGGATGGACGTCGCAGAGCTCAAAAGTGAAGCTTGCTTTTTTCGGAGATGCCCGTTTTCGCATCATCTCTGAAGCCCCTTTCTTCTTCATATATTAAGATTCTTGTAGATTTTCTACGTTATATATGGATGTTCGGATTCTGATTTCTATATTATATATGGTTTTCGGATTCGATATTATATATTATATATGGTTTTAGGATTCGGATTTCTATATTATATGGTTTTCGGATTCGATATTATATATTATATCTGGTTTTAGGATTCGGACTTCTATATTTTATATGGTTTTCGGACTCGCATTTCTATATTATATATGGTTTTCGGATTTGGATTTCTACATGATATATGGTTGTCGGATTTCTGCCATTATTATATATATGGTTTTCGGATTCGGATTTCTATATTATATATGTTTTCTGATTTATGTCATCATATTATGTATGGTATGAACTTTATTATATATGGTTTTCTGATTTCTGCCACTTGTATATATTAAAGGTTTGGAATCCTGATTCATCAGATTCGTCGCAAGCTTTCACTCCTTTTAAGGGGTCGGCGGAATCGCGCAAGCTACTTCAATTGAAGGTTTGGGCTCCAGAACCACCTTTATTGAAAGCGTTCGCTCTCTGAGTTCCGCGCAATATATGAGATTTGGGCGGGGAACGCGGGCGCCCGGAGAAGGGGGGGGGACGAGGAGGAGGGGGGGCGGAGGAGGAGGGAGGGGGAGGGGGGGGGGGGCCTTTGGCCCCTGAAGCGTATGTTGGGAGGGCCAGATCTAGAGGGTGCCCGCAAAATCGAGACCCGCGATGCCTCGTGGCTGCCTTGTGTATCGATGGTTTCAGGGGCCCCACAGCCATTTAGTCGCAAGCATAGCATGCTCCCACCGTCGCGCCCCGCTTCAGCCACACGCTTCCAAACTGACCTTTTGGCAGACAGTTTGCGAACCAACCTTTTGGAATGGAATGATGTGATTTGCTTGTCTTCCAGTGGGCTTCTATCAATTGTCACGTCATGGGGGAGTGACTTTCCAAAGGCTCGCAGTTTGGCAAGACGCAAAGACTTCTGGAATCAATTGCCAAGTGGATTTGAACTCGGCCGACACGGCGATGACGTTCTGTATGGTTTGGGTATTGCACCTGTGCTGTTCCAGCGAGTTGGAGCGATTCCAGCGTTTTTCGATTGGCAAAGTGTAATCAACAGTATAATTGGGAGTGCTGGGCCGACTCGCCCTTCATTCTACCCGCCATCCTATCCAAGTTCTTCCTCTTCCAAACCCTCGTCATCTGCCTCTGCGGCGGCATCATGTGATCAGTCAGACGCAGGGAGCACGTGGGGCGAGGCACCGAACTTGAACGCGCAGATCGTCCCAGCAGCTTCACCATCGTTGGTCTCAGCGCAGAGCCCGGGTATAGCGAGAAAGGTTGGTAGCATGAGTAGGGATCAACTCGTGAAGCTTGTGCTGAAGCAGGACAGGGCAGTGGTGGAGCTCAGACGTGAACTCAGGACCAAGAATCAAGCGTTGCGGCGCAGGACATCCAGACTCAGGGTGCACAAGAAAACCGTCAAGACACATAAGGAAGCTGTCAAAAAGGGTACCAGTGCTCTCTTCAAGCGTGGGAAAGCTGACAGATATATGACCCTCGGTGGTGGGTTGAGTTTAGCGCTCCGGAGGGCTACTGGCAACACATCTGCCTCGAGTCTTGCGTGGACCTTGCAGATGGACGTGTCTGGCAAGACTGTAATCAGATACGAGGTGCTCCTCCGCGCCTCGTTGGTGGCAGCATCTCTCAGCTTCCACCAGCAACATCAACGCGACCTCAGGTTTTTTGCCAATGATCCAAACCACGGTGGCGCGTGGTGTTTTGAAGTCCACGTTCTTCGCGGCGACGCAACGAACGCTGCCATCTGGCAGCGGCAGAAAATCAGGTGTTCAGAAATGGAATCGTGGTACATGTCAGAGCCAGTGGGAGCGAACGAGGAGTGGGAACGTGACAAGGTTTACGACAGGCTCGACTGTCGCAGGATGCTTGGGGCGCTCACGCCAGTCCGATCCGATCAAGCGCAGGGCACCTTTGCTCTTTTCATGCAGCAGGCGAAGTCTGTGGGCACACCAGCAATCGAAGATCTGCGCAATTCGGAGGAGCCCATCCCGATCCTTGACGAGCGCAGCGATGAGGCGATGCCCCCTCCGCCCGAAGGCCCAGCAGAGGATGCAGTAGCAGTTGGAGGTGATGCCGTGATGATCGTGGATGAGGAAGGCCCGGCAGCAGCTCCATCCCGTCTCGACAAAGAGGAGTCGCCGCCGCACGTCGTCCACGTATACGCCATATGCACGGACGCAGGCCCTGACGAGGCTGGCTCTCGGAGGATTCTGCATGGCCTCTGTGCTCGGGTACCGCGGGTCTGGCTTTTTGATATTGACTGTTTAGCGCACCAATGTCACCTCATGGTGTCGACATCTCTCAAGTTGTTCAACGATTTCACGACCGAGCATTTCGGGTGGAAATAAGGTGCCGTGTTGTCAAAATTGATGCATTGCTGGAGGGAAAAGGGAGTGGATATCCATGACGAATGGAAGCGGCAGTATGGCGAAGGGCGGGCGTTCGAGGTTTGTGGGAGGACACGGGTGTGTGCAAAATGCTGTTGAGTTTGAGTTCGCAAAGCTCGGGCCAGGAGCTCGCTCGGCGCCTGAGCAACCTATCCGCGGCCCCCTCCCACCGCCTTCAACCAGTGGGCAGGGTGTTCCCTGGAGCGGGGCCGCGGCTTCGTTGCTTAGGTGCTGGGTTGGCTTTCTGTTTCGGGCCGCCGCCGTAGGATTCCGCCCCAGTGTATACACGGGCGGTGGGGGCAAATCGCGAAGTGCGAGGAGTTTGTCGCTAAAGCCAAACTGGATGAGATCCGATCGGTTTTTCGGGCTGTTGTTGAAGAAGGCGGCCAAGAAAAAAACCTGGCCTGCTTGCTGAGAGCACCGATGTGATCGAGGATCCCGGACGGAGTTGTGAAAGTTGCGAAACGGGGGGCTTCTCAGAAGGCAGGGTGATTCTTAGAAGCAATCCAAGGTCCTCTTAGAAACGACACGGAGGGCGGGGGGGATCGGGCCCGCGGGGCCCCAGCTTTTTGTGTCACCAAGGAGTGCACAGAACAACTTTCTCGCTGGAGCAGAGATGTCATGAGTGCACTGAATGACGACAACTTTTGGCACATGATGCACGTGGCCATGGCCATGAGGGGGCCATACATGCACCTTTTGTATTACATCCAGGAGAAGTCGATTCAGTCCTTCGAACTTCGTGCGCAGACGCCGACACGTTTGTATGGTCTCGTCAATGGGAAAGGTGCTCAGCTTCTGACGGAGTTGCGAGACCTCCTCAGACCTGGGTTTTGGTCCGACCACCTCTCCAAGATGTCTGAGGGTTTGCAAGACATCGTCGCTCCCTTTCTTGCCAAGGTCGCCCTCAGCCAGATTTCAGATCACGATCGCAGGATCATGGGGCGAATTGCTTCTTTCCCGTGCAAGCTACTTGCACTTGTGGGGCCTGATCGTGATAGGGTTCGCAGAGTATGCCGTGAATTGGTGGCCGCATCAGAGGCCCTGCGCAAATCAAAAATGTGATGAGGGCGAGAAGGATGGGGGAGGGGAGAGGTGGGGTGAGGAAAATCAGAAGGGATGTAGAAGGGGGGCGAGGGCGAGGGGTCAGGCCGATCTCCACATCACCGCCCTGAAGGTTCGCACCGTGTTCCGGGCAGAGATTGATCGGGCAATCGACACGGGCGTCATCGTCGGGCCCTTGTTTGCGATCTTACGGACCCCTGGGCTGATCAAAACCAAAACCTATGTCCTCCCTCCCCTTCGGGCCCTTCGGGCCAGGGAAGGGGAGGCCCTTCGGGCCCTTCGGGCCCTTCGGCCCACCTAGGACCCTGGCGTCGGCATGGAGGCCCGATTCCCAAGACATCGAGAGCATAAACAGCTTGATTAAAGCAGAGACGAGGCGTTCCCCGCACTGCAGCCTTGCCCTGCTCGATGCACGCATTGGGATCAGACGATATTTGGGGATGGGCATTGCGGTATTCAACGCTAAGAAGAAATGGTCAGACTGCAAGGATGCTGTGAATGCAGCGCTTGACGAAGGTGTATCCCATTGCCATTTAGCTGATGGTGTTTATGGAATGGTTCGGTTTAGTACGCCCCCTGCAGATATGACTCTCACAATTCCTACACCATCTTTTATCGAGGGGGGAGATCTCGACGCCGCTGCAATGGAGTGGGGTGCTTCCTACAACTTAGCGGTGAAGAGGCTCGTCAAAAGCCGTTTACCTGTCATCCTCGACATAGAAGGCATCGGCACTTACATTTGTGGTAAAACCTACGGTCACCATTTGCTCCTTGTTCCGTGTGTAGCTGGATCGTCTGCGATTGACCCGGAGGCCAGGACAGGCGCTTGGGCGCCCAACAGGAAGAGGAGGGAGGAGGAGGATGAGGAGGAGGAGGAGGAGGGCGAGGAGAGGAGGAGTGGGGAGGAGGAGGAGGAGAGGAGAGGAGGAGAGGAGGAAAGGACTGAGGAGACTGAGGGAATTTCTGCCCTCGCCCTCCTCCTCCCCCCCCCTCCTCGCTCCTCCTAAAAGATACATTCACATGCGAACGCGAGCCGCCCCCCTCCTCCTCCTTCTCGCCCTCCTCCTCCTCCTCCTCCTCAGCAGCAGAGGTCGCAGAGGTCGGACCCCCCCCCGAAGTTTCGCCGAGACCCCCTCCCCAAAGGTTTCGCCAGGGCCCGCTGGGCCAGCTGGGCCCCCACCCCCCAAGGTTTCGCCACGACAGTGTTCGCGAAGGCGCGTGAGAAGATCGTTGAGAATGCTCCAGTGCCTCTCCTGTTCGCGGAGTACCTGCACGACGTTGATGCACTCCCCTTTGCCGAGGCCCTGATGGATCTCACAGAGGCCATGCCGATCAAACGCAATCACAAGAAGAAGAAAGCAAAACCGAAAGCAGCAGCGTTGGGCGGGCCCGAAGAGGGCCCTGGAGCCGTCGAGGATGAGGACGACGACGGCGCTGACGACGAGGCCCCCGAGGGCCCCGAGGGTGAAGAGGGTGGAGGAGGAGAAGGAGACGACGACGATCTCGGAGTCGCACTCGGGGATATCATGGATGAGTGCGAAGGGGGGCCCGGAGCCGACGAAGCCCTCGGTCATGCCGATGATGGGGGCGTGCCCAAGGACCTGGCGCGGCGAGAGGGGGGGGGGGGGGATGGGGGCGCACCAGGGGCGTCCCTCATGCGACCGCCGACTCCGACTGCTGCCCGGCCCGCCGCCGCTGCTGCATTGCTGCTGCTACTTGCTGCTACTGCTACTGCCACCCACCCCCCAGGTGCGCCCCCCTCTGCCGAGAGCTCTGGCCCTTCCGACCCTGCAGTCCCTGGGAACGGCCCCGAGGAGGAGGCCAAAGCTGCTGTTAAACATCTCGAGGAGAAAACCAAAGCGGTTGAGAAGGAGGCGTCGCAAGAGGCCATCGACGCAGCACTGCTGGCGCTGTACGGTCCTGATGCGGACCTCCCAGGTGACGAGACCATCGGCCTAGACGTCGGTGCTTCGGGCCGAGAGCGAGAGCGAGAGAGATATATTTATAAAAAGAGAGAGAGAGAGAGAGAGAGAGAGAGAGAGAGAGAGAGAGAGAGAGAGAGAGAGAGAGAGAGAGAGAGAGAGAGAGAGCATTGCCTTTCTTTAAGAGCGGTTCCGGGCCAAGGTTTGAAAACCGAAAAGGTTTCTCCACAATCTGGTTTCCCCCGGACCAAATATTTGTTTGAATGCACTGCATTTCTCTGGAGCTCAAGCTCGAGACGCGCTTGGATATGACTTCTGTCGACCCAGGTTTCCACAACTGCCAAGCATGTCCAGTTGTTTGCACGTGGCGCTGAGCAAAATCTGCTCCAGCAGCTCGTTTCGTGTGTTGCACTGTTTGTGCTCCCTAGCCTTTGGGGTTAAAAAGAGAAAGAAAGAGAGAGAGAGAGAGAGAGAGAGAGAGAGAGAGAGAGAGAGAGAGAGAGAGAGAGAGAGAGCGAAAGAGAAAGATATAGAGAGAGAGGGAGAGAGAGAGAGAGAGAGAGAGAGAGAGAGATAGGGAGAGATAGAGATAGAGTGACGCCCGAGAGGGAAAGTGGCTTGTGCCGCTCGGGACCGAGGAGTCATCGGAATCTGGCACTCTTTGCCTTCGGCTTAACAAGAAAGAAAGAGAGAGAGAGAGAGAGAGAGAGAGAGAGAGAGAGAGAGAGAGAGCGAGAGAGAGAGCGATATATATATATATAGAAAGATAGAGGGATAGAGATAGAGTGACGAGAGAAAGAGGGGGAGCGAGAGAGAGATCCATAAGGTATTGCCCTTGACTTGGCCGCAGCTGGAGTTGGAGGGGGCGGGGGCGACGGCGGCCCTATCCACGTCGGTCCTGAGCTCTATGTGTTTGATGTGGAGAAGGCTGCTACCGCATGGTCGAGTGCCATTGATTCGTCTCTCGCAGCGCTAGAACGCATGAAGGCGCCGCCGGCAGGTGTGGCCGCCTCGAGCCATCGCCAGCTCTCATTGGTCACGAACACTCGCGAGGTGTTCTACGTGTGTTGGAGCGACTGGAGCAACAGAGTGGGCGCGAGGATTCGCCTCGATGCGAAGACGCGTAAGCCTGTGTGGGAGCCAGCATCAACGTACCCAGGGGGTGTTCGCGAGGTGCACTATCCAGCAGAGGACGTAGTGGTGTGGGACATCGGGGTGCTGCTGTATAAGCAGAAAGCGCTCCGAGAAACGCCCCATCGAGACATCTTGCACTTAGAGCGTCTGATGAGGCATCTCGTTGATTACTCCCGGGCCATTGGCGAGAAGATTGACGGCGTGAAGGGGCATGCCTGTAGCTTCTGCAACGGGGGAGGGGGCACGTTTAGGTGCACATGCTGCTTACTCGACCTTCACAGCGAGTGTGCGGGCAAGTTGTGTGAAGTAGGGGGGGGGGGTGTTGCGCGTGGAAGCCGCGCGCCTCCCAGCTATTCCCGAGCTAGCGGGCGGCCCCCATATATACGGGGGGCTGTGCCAGCTGTGCAAGAGGGTGTGGGCCTAGTGCCGGCGGCGGCGCCAGCCTACCAACAGTGGTGCGGTTCTACTGTTAGGCAGCACTGCTGCGAGCCAAGCGCACTGGAGGAGGTGGAAGGGGAGGAAGGAGGAGGAGGAGGAGGAGGAGGAGGAAAGAGGGAACGCTATGACGTTACGACGTTATGATGCTATGATGCCATGGTGTTATGAAGATACATGGTCACCATTGGGGCATACAGACATACACGCATGCATACATATATCTATATGTACATACACATGTGCACACATACATATGTACATACATATGTATATACTTATATACATACACACGTACATACATACAAACGGTGGTGGCTCATTCAGACATCAGCTGTGACGGCCCTGTTTGCACGCCAGAGGCCACCTCTGAAATACATGGTTGGGGGGAGGGTGCCTCCAGAGATGATATCTGAAGGCGCCCTCCCCAGCCATAGCTGTCAGAGATGATCTCTGAAGCCCTACAGCGGGCTAGGGCATTCAGAGATCATCTCTGAAGGTGCCCTCCCCAGCCATAGCTTTCAGAGCTGATCTCTGAAAGCTATGTCGGGGGAGGGCGCCTTCAGAGATCATCTCTGAAGGCCCTAGCCCGCTGTAGGGTTTCAGAGATCATCTCTGAAAGCTATGGCTGGGGAGGGCGCCTTCAGAGATGATCTCTGAAGGCCCTAGCCCACTATAGGGTTTCAGAGATCATCTCTGAAAGCTATGGCTGGGGAGGGCGCATTCAGAGATCATCTCTGAAGGCCCTGGCCCACTGTATGGTTTCAGAGATCATCTCTGAAAGCTATGGCTGGGGAGGGCGCCTTCAGAGATCATCTCTGAAGGCCCTGGCCCACTGTAGGGTTTCAGAGATCATCTCTGAAAGCTATGGCTGGGGAGGGCGCCTTCAGAGATCATCTCTGAAAGCTATGTCCGGGGAGGGCGCCTTCAGAGATGATCTCTGAAGGCCCTAGCCCGCTGTAGGGCTTCAGAGATCATCTCTGAAAGCTATGGCTGGGGAGGGCGCCTTCAGAGATCATCTCTGAAGGCCCTAGCCCACTATAGGGCTTCAGAGATCATCTCTGAACGCTATGGCTGGGGAGGGCGCCTTCAGAGATGATCTCTGACGGCACTGCCTAACTGTAGGGGTTCAGGGATCATCTCTGAAAGCCATGCCCGGGAGCACCTTCAGAGATGAGCCCTCCCTCGGCCATGGCTTTCAGTATGCATGTATGTATGTAAGTAATGATGTAAGTACGTTTGTATTTGAGTATGTATGTATGCAGGTACGTATATAACAACACACACATCAAGATATGTTATTCACCACACGGCTTGTGATGATATCAACCTCGGTCCGCAAGATGCTTTCTAGGAACTGCGTGCGTGTGGATGGGCAATCGGAGCTGCCGTGCGAAGGGTCTGTGCTCTCGCTACAGAATGAACGACACGGTGCCCTCCTCTGTGCTGCGCGAGGGAAACGAACGCATTGCCAAGCCAAGACCGAGGAGCTTGCCATCTCATCGCCCTCTTCCCTACTGCCCCATCGGCCCCCTGGTCCTCCTATTCCTCTCCGGCTCTCACCCGCCCTCTTCCCTCTCCCTGTCCTCGTCGCGTTGTCTGTCGTCGTCCTGTGGCCCGTAGCCGTTTTGGCTCAAGCTCGCCAGCTTGGGCTTAGGTGCCCGCGCCAGCTCTCTGATTGCTTTGTACATCGACGGAATCTTCGCTACCATATGTTGTCCAAACAACATTCACAATCTTGCATGGCAGCGACACCGTCCGGCAGATGTCGTGCGGCACCAAGGCGTTTTACTACTTCATCCAATTTGGTCGAGGCAAACATGTGGGCCGAACACTCATTGGGCTGCCTCGGCGAGCAGGGTGGTCTCGCCGAGATAGCGGCTATCCTGCGAAAACACGGCGGGGTCAGGCTGTCGACCGCTTTCTCCGGAGTCGGGTGCGCAGAGACATCGCTTCACGGCATCGTGGAAGCGCTGCGCCACTTTTCAGGGGAGCCGCATGTCCCATTGAAGTGCCTATGGGTTGTCGAGGTCAATGAGGACTGCAGATACGAGCTCGAGCTGCTCCCCCATCCGCCGTCCTGCATCCACAAGGACATGAACGATGCGCTGAACCCACGGGTGAAGGAAGCGCTGGTCCAGAGAGCACCAACGATGACCTTCGAGCAGCTCCGCAGGGTGTTTCAGCGGAAGAATATTGTCGTACCGAAGATGTGGTGTCAAACACACAATCGAGCTTGTCGCTGCACAAAGGCGACCGTGCATTGTGCTGGCACCGAGTGTGTGGCATGGAGCAGTATTGGCTCGCACTTGGGCGCATCTGGGCCGCGCGCGCGCGTGGTTTACGTGGTGCGCCCAAAGACGCCTGCTCCAAGAACTCATCGTGTTTCACGAAAATGTAGAGGGGTTCCCCCTGAGGCTGTTGCGGGAAGAACTGGGCGATTATTACATCGTGGACGACAGGTTCTCGGTCGTGCTGTGCCCCAGCGAGCACGGCCAGCCGTGCGTTCGCAAGCGGCGCTACACTCTGCTCTTCCACAAGACGATCATCAATATTGGGGTCGGGTGCCCTCTCACAGTTTCGTGGCAGCAATTCGCTTCCGATGCGAGGCGGCCTTGCGACTTCTCTTGGGATTCGTACTTCCGTGCTGAAGCTGGGGATGATGACTGGATCCTCGAGCTTGCGTGGGCACGCAGCCGGAGCTCCATTGCAGGAGGCGAGGAGGACGGCGTGGCGTGTCCTCCTCTGACATCCACTGAAAGGAAGTTCGCGGCCGATTCTTCCTGGGACACCGCCATGACCGATTGGGAGCTTCGCAACTTGAAGGCCTACAAGTTCAAATTCGACGGCAAGGATGGAGCTTGCTCCATTGGCCAGAAGGCTTCTGCACGGGCCAGCTTCACCGTACCCACCAAGCTCCACACGATCATTCGCAAAGGCGATATGATCTATAGTACTTTGCATAATCGCTGGCTCACGCCAGAGGAAAAGGGCTTAGTGCACAACCTGCCTATTGCGAGGCGCGATTTCGAGTTTTGTCATTTCGGAGCACAGACGTCGTTTTTCGTACAGAGAGAGATCCGTGGGCTTCCTCCAAGAAGGAGGGCATGCATGCTGAATCAAATAGGGAACGGTATGTCAATCTGTGTGATGGGCGTCGGATGGACGTTCGTTCTCTTCTCCTTGCTAGGTGCATCGCTGTGCAATGGGGTAGCATTGACGATGATATTAGCGAGATCGCTCTTGCTACCAAGCGGCTCCGGATTTCTGGTTGTGCGATGGACGAGAGCGACGAGGAGTGCTAGCTAGCAGCGCCAGACAACAAGGAAGCATCATCATCATCATGCTCATCATCAGCATCAAGTGCCAACATGCTCAACATCATCATGCTCATCATCATCATCATGCTCATCATCCTCGGGCCCTCCCCTCGCCCTCCCCTGCTGCCCGGTGACCTTGAGTACCGGGGTAGGCTCTGATGAGGCTCGCCTGGCTGGCGGGGCGGCCGGATGCCCAGAGAGCGGAAGGAGGGAGGAGGAGGAGGAGGAGAGGAGGAGGAGGAGGAGCCAGCGAGGAGATGGAAGGGGAGTGGGAAGGGCGAGGGGAGGGGCCACCACCAGGGGCGCGAAGATAATCACGCCTCGCACGTCGCGGCCGAGGCCGAAGAGCTTCCCTTCTCAAGGGGGCGGCCTGAGGGCGCGAACCGCGCATCGTGCATCGTGGGGCGCGATGCACGAAGTAAGGCGACCTAGAACATTAAAAACATTTATAGGCCCCCTGTGCTCGAGCTTTTTGGCTGGTGCCAAGGTGCCAACTGCTTTTTCGGTATCTTCGGACTCCGAGACCAGAGAAAACCCTTTCCACTTCCACAGCTGCGGGCGATGGCGGGATTGCCTCCCGGAGCCGCTGCAGCCATCGCTGTCGGAGCAGCTGGCGCAGGCACTCCAGCGATTCCAGCCTTCGAAGAGCTGCAGGGGGGCCAGACGATTGAGGATCGGTACCCTGGCGTACAAGGGTCAAGGAGGTGGCTCCAGATCCTTCACACCTACTGCGAAGCTCAAGGCCCCTTCTCCTCGGAGAGGAGGAGAGGACTGAGGAGACTGAAGGAATTTCTGCCCTCGCCCTCTCGCCCTCTTCCTCCTCCTTCTGAGAAGGAGGAGGAGGAGGAGGGAGAGGAGGAGGAGGAGGAGGAGGGCAAGGTCTCCTCAGTTCTCTCTTCCTCTCCTCCTCCTCCTCCTCCATCCTATTCCTATTTGGGTCGTGTCCTCCTCTCTCCTCCTCCTCCAGAGGCGTGACGCTCCCGTTCTTCGTGCACAAGGATCCACAGTGGAACGCTGCCTCCGCGACCACTGGCGTCGCCAACGCAGCCATTGTCTCTTGCAACGGCAGGCTCAAGGTCGACATTGACAACCTGTTGCCAGCCCTGTGCCGCAACGAGCACAACAACCGGAGGATCATGAGCGCCGTGCGCGAGTACTCGACCAGCATCTCGAAGCAAGGCATCCAGATGTGGTGCAGGGGCAACCCCATTGCCGTACCTTGTCCTAAGGCTGGGCCATCCCAGGCTGCCTGGGCCCAGGCCAACGCCCAGGCCCAGGCTGCTCATCAGCAACATACGCACAGCCTCCTCGCTGCTGGCACCCTCACCGAGGGCTTCTGCGCCCTCTGCAACGCCGACCCCTTCAACGAGTACGCCGTCAGCGGTGCCGAGGTTGGCCTGACAGGGTGTATGATCTTGAGGGTGGACACCCCATCGGATATCTTGAGGTGGGTGAAGACGATGCATGACAATTTCCATGGCGGCGCGAGTGAATCCTTTATCGAATTGATTGATAAATCAAGCTTGGCGGCCCAAGGATGGAAAGATTATGCCAAGGATAACAGTATCACGGTGGACGGCTGCCCCAAAAAAGGGCCCCTGCGTTACGAAGCCCAGTACATGAAGTACATCAATGACAAGCAGAAGGACTACAAGCATTGGGACCATTACAAGTACTGCAAGAACTTCAAGAACAGAATGGCCCCCCTCGGGATTTACGAGGAGTTCAAGAGCTTCATGGAGGACCACTGCGAGTTCCTCGACAGGAGGCTCGATCCTATTCGGATGGCTCGCATCTGCCACGACGCTTGCGCGATCATTCTCGGCACTACCTTCGCAGGTGCGGTCAACCTCACGATCGCGAAACTGACGCTCCTCGAGGTGCTGAAGCTTGTCCTCCCCATGTCCGAGGGCGACGAGGCAGTGCAGAAGCATCGCGATGTCAGCCTCGCCCACATGGAGAAGTACACCGAGTTGATATCCACCATCAGCCTCCTGAAACTCCCGATCGGCGGCTCTGCGATGTACACGAAGGCGGCTACTACTGGGAAGAAGCGCAAAGCCTCGGGCTCCGAGTCCGACGCCGCATCGGACGCATCCTTGGTGTCGGTCGTGGAGTCGCTGGGGGAGTCGGTGGTGGACGGGCTGGGCGCCGACAGCGCCGGCGAGGCCTCCGCCTCCGCTGCTGGCTCCGCCTCCGAGGGTGGTGACAGCGCAGGAAGCGCGGGCCAGGGCAGTTCGAAGAGCAGGAAGACCAAGGGCGACAAGGGCAAGGGGGGCAACCAGGGCAAGGGCCAGGGCAAAAGCAAGACCGCAGAGGGCAAGACCAAAGAGGGCAAGACCAAGTCCAAGAAAGGCAAGAAGGGCGGCACCGGCAAGAAGGGAAAGAAGAAGGGGAGCCAGGGCGCAGCGACCGCCATGCCAGCCATTCCCGAGGAAGTGATGGTGTCCCACGTGACCGAGGGCGGTGAGCGCAAGGACAAGCTCTGGTTCCACGACCTGGCCATCTGCGTGGAGATCCCCATCAAGACCCTCCCAGCCGACAAGTGGAAGAAGGTCCCGATCTCGGAAGCGCTCTTCAAGGGTTTGTCCTTCGCTTTCGTGGGCGAGGTGGAGCTGAACGGGAAGGTCTACAAGAAGTGGAGCTTGCTGCGCCCGCAGCTCAAGATGATGATCCTGAAGGCCCACGCGGATGTCCTCCGCCAGTCCCTTGATATCGACGAGGCGGCCTCGTCGGAAGAGGCCACCAATCTCATCTTGCAGAAGTTGCAGGATACGGAGATGGACGACGCGACGAACGTGGATGATCCAAACTCAGCAGATGCTAAGCTTTTGGCGCTCATCCAGCCTTTGACCCCGTTCCATGCCGATGCTAGCTTGATCATGGAGATCTATCGCGCCCACACGGCTGTGGACACTACGACGCCGATCAAGATGAGGCCAGAGTTCCTGGCAATCATGGGCGGGGTTTCGAACGAGATCGCCACCGTGGAGAAAAATGACAAGGCGCTTCGCAATCGCAATATCCTGGATATCATTGCGCCGCACATATTCGCACTGTTCCCGCCTCGCAACATCAGGTTCGCCAAGTTCATGACTGACTGCGTGGCGTCCTGCATTGATGAGCCCGAGATGTCGGCCAAGCTGACTCCGGAGATCCTTTCCTGCGGTATCTTCGATTCGTTCTCGGAGCTGGACGCCTGGGTTCGCCTCAGGTACTTGACTTCTGTCGAGGTCATTGACAGTGTCATCGAGGTCGTGGATGTCGTCGGCCTGACCGACACCCTCAATTTCTGTCGGAGGCGCATGGCGGACTTCGCCGCTCTCGAGCTTCGTGCTGTTGCCAAGAGCAAGTGGGCCGACTTCTGGGAGAAGGTCCTGAACTCAAAAGGCATCAAAGAGATCGAGACAGCCTGCGAGTGGATGGATATGGAGATCCCCGCTTCTTTCGCGGCTGCGCATGCCCCCGCCCAGCCAGCCCAGCAGGCGGCCGCGGCGGCGGCGGCGCCTGAGGAGGCAGTTCCGGCGGCTCCACCAGCCCCGCCAGTGGCGGCTCCGAAGCCCGTAGTCCCCGCGGAGATGCCAGCAGATTCGAACACTGTTTTGGCGGTGATGGCCAAGAGCAACGCAGTGATTGGCTGCGTCATGAAGAAGCTGGAGGTCTTCCTGGCGGACCTGGCTCTTGGCCCCGCGACGCCTGGCGTCAAGCTGGACAGCGGTCTTGAGGGCCTCACCATCGAGAAGTCGACCCAGGAGGTGTTCGCTGACCCCGAGAAGGGCTTGCATTCGAAGGTCTGCGTTTCGTTCTTCGGCAAAGTGGTCAAGGTTCCCACCAAGGGCGCCATCTTCGTCACCACTGCGTTCGGCATGGACTTCTACGTCGAGCAGGGCGGCTACGTCGTGGATGGCAGCGATATATTTGCTCCGGCGTGGTTGGCGCCTGAGCAGAAGGACCACAGCATGAAGGTAGCTAGCACAAAAATCATCCTGCTCATCCTGCTCCCTCCTCCTCCTCCTCCTCCTCCTCCTCCTCCTATCACCTAATCGCTCCCCAGGCAGAGCGGCAGGAGGTCAGCTTCCTGTTCCGCTACGGGCACGGCGCGGGCCGCACCACCATCGAGACCAAGGTTGTTGGGACTTGGATGCGATTTCAGATCTTGTTTTGGATCGTTTGGGCCCCAGGGTCCAGAGGAAAGCAAACGAAGAAAGTCAAATGATAAACACGCAAAAATGGGAGGGGGAGGGAGGGGAGGGGGGAAGGAAAAGGGAGGGGGACGGCCTCCAGCCCAGGTCTTCCTCACGCGCCTCGTGCCAAAGGAGGTCGCCTATCACATCAAGGGCATCAAGCTCACGCGCGGGGCCGTGCCAGGGATGGTCACGAAGGATGATGCCAAGAAGTGGAAGGACTTTGGGAGGTGGTGGTGGAGGAGGAGGGAAAGTGGAATGACTTTGGGAAGTGGAAGGACTTTGGGAAGTGGAAGAGGGGAGGCGGATGAGGAGGTATGTGGAGGAGGAGGAGGGTAGTAGTTGTAGTTGTAGTTGTATTTGTAGTAGTTGTAATAGTAGGAGGAGGAGGAGGATGGGAGGAAGAAGAAACAGAAGAAGGAGGAGGAGGAGGACGAGGGGGAGGGGGGAGGGCCGGAGAGGAGGATCAGGAGGATCAGGAGGAGGAGGAGGAGGAGGAGGAGATTCCCCCAACAGCCAGTCGCCGTGTCAGCGCCGGCGGCCATGGCGGCGGCGAAAACGACAGGGGGGGCCCTGCCCCCCTCACCCTCCCTCCTACCTTTCTTCCTTCACCGCCCTCCCCCCTCCCCCGAGGAGGCCCACCCGAAGACGCCCGCGACTTCGACGAAGCTGCGCACGAGCCAGGCTATCGTGCTCGGCCCAGACGTTAGCGACCCGACGGATGTGGAGGACGTTAAGTACGGGCACCTCCTCGCCTAGCTAAGTAATGAGACCTGCCATCGCTTCCCATCTGGCATGGTGCTTGCTTGCTTGCTGGGGAGCGGGCTTTCCCGCTTCATTGCTTGAGCTAAGGGGGCAGGCTTTTATTTTTTTTTCGAGTCGTGCCTGTCCTGGCAGCCTGATTTGTTTGTCTCGAGCTAGGAAGAGGTAAGCGCGTGCTGACCACCTCTCGAGTAATAAGCCGTCCGAATAGTGCGGTTGCTTAGCCTGTAGCCAACGCTAGACGTTGCGACGTCGTTTTGAACCTGGCCCGACCTGCCCCTCGCCCCTGGTCTCGACCCAACTACAAGCCTACCTACTTCCGTGAACTCTTGCATGGGCCCTTACTTAGCGCTGGTGAGTTATGAGCACGGCACTTTGCAAGCTTCAACGCGAGAGATCCCTTGGGCGCTTGCGCTATGGTGCTAGCTGCGAGCTACGCTGTAATGAGTTTGGGGCGTCTGTGCGAAGCGGCAGGAGAGGAGGGGAGGAGGTCGACACATGAGGATTGTACATCATTATATAAGCACGCAGGCCAGACGCTCCCGTTTTGAAATGCCCGATGGATCCCGCTGATGTTGCCAACCACCATCACAGCTTGTGCGAAAAAAAACTACAAAACATGAGGAATAGGAGAAAGAAGTAGGCGGGGGCACGAGGGGCGCGCCCTCCCAGGTTGCCCAATCGCTGCTATCATTCACGCTACGCGTCGTCCTCCTCTTCCTCTGCGACCCTTCTCCTCCACCTCCTCCTCCTCCTCCTCCCTCCTCCCTCCTCCCTCCTCCTCCTCCTTCTCCTCCTCCTCCTCCTTCTCCTCCTCCTCCTCCTTCTCCTCCTCCTCCTTCTCCTCCGACTCCTCCGCCTAGCCCTTTTGGGCCTTCAGAGATCTTGCGTTTTATTTCAGAGACGCTTCACTTTTTGGTTTGGCGACGTCCATCCTTAGTCGAAGGGTGACGATGCGCCTCGGCACCAGACCGTTCCATGAGCTGCTGCACGACGAGGTGGCTGGTGCTGCGCACGGCATCGCCTCGATGAAAATGGACCTCGACAGCATGGACAAACCACCTGCCTGGACGACGCATCCTGTATTCTTGGAAGCCAGCCCAGATGAATTGGTCGTGCCTTTGGGGTTTTACTTAGACGGAGCGAGGTACGGAGGGCGCGCTTCCGCGGGCAGGCAGAGAAGTTTCGTGCAGATGACGATCGTAAACTTGATCTCTGCCGAACGCCATTTGGGCGTCATGTATAGGAAACAACTCAGTTGCCAATGCGGTTGCAAAGGGTGGTGTAGCAATCAACCCTTATTTAACATGGCGAGGTGGTCTATAGACCCCCTGGCAGCGGGGCGATGGCCAGAATTCAACGTCGACGGCTCGCCTTGGACTGCAGCCGACGGTCGCCGACATCAGCTGGCTGGTCAGCCTCTCGGGTTCAAGGGGTCGGTCGTATACATCATGACCGATTGGGAGGCCGTCACGTCCTACTTGAAGGTCCCGTCCTGGAGCCACGCGTGCTTCCCGTGCCCGTTGTGCAACGCGAGCGCCGAATCGCTGCACGACTACAGGCATTGGGATTAAAACGATCGAGTGAATCAAGCTCGAGGAGGAGGACGAGGAGGATGAGGAGACGGAAGAGGATGAGGATGAGGAGGAGGATGCAGAGGAAGAGGAGGTGGAGGAGGATGAGGAGAAGGATGATAAGGAAGAGGAGGCGGAGGAGGATGAGGAGGAGGAGGAATATCCAACACGCACACACACACGCACAAACACGGGGTCATTGACATCGCTGGGGAAGCCCTG